>JAOEHQ010011897.1:0-16151 GCA_025447715.1 Asclepias incarnata
TTATACACTTTTTTTTTTCAAGATTATTATGTGGTGAAAAATTAATATACCAAAAAAACAAAAAACAAAAAAACTCCAAAATAATAATCTTTTATAAAAAATAAAAATAAAAAACTTTTTTTTTTTTAAAATCAAGCTTCCTTTTCCTTCTCCAAAACTAAGCATCAAAATAATGAAGTCACTATGCACCAATAGTATCCTCCCAATCATCCCCAACTTACCATTTTCACATTTCAACACAAAAAGCCCTTTTTTTGTACCATTTTTTCCTCAAAATCCACACTCATTTAATCAAAGTTTGAATCTTTTTAATCAAAGATTAAAAATTAAGCAAACCCCATTAACAATAATCACATCATCAATGGCTTCCACAGCTCAAAGTGAAGAAAAACCATTTTCTGTGTTATTTGTGTGTTTAGGAAATATTTGTAGAAGCCCTGCTGCTGAAGGTGTTTTTACTAATTTGGTTCAAAAAAGAAATCTTTCTTCCAAATTTATTATTGATTCTGCTGGTACCATTAATTATCATGAGGTTTGTGAATTTTTATATCCTTGGGTTTTTCTCAGTATTCTCAGGATAAGTGTTTGGAAATGTATTTGCCTTTAGTCTAAAATCTACTGCATATCCAACTTAAAACGTTTCTATCTGTGTATCCGACTTTCAAATATTGTTATTGTATGTATTCGGTAATACTTTTGTAGGCGTGGCACGCCCATTAGTTACCATATCATATGACATTCATATAAGTTGACACATCAATAAACGTATCACTGTATACATACAATATCAAATATTTGGGAGTTAGATACACATAATTTTTGCATTATAAGTTAGATACACATAACGAGGTTTGTTTGTTACTCATAACTTTTTGATTTTAAGTGAAGGAGTTTGTTTTTGTGTATTTTGTGCACTGAGGCTATATAGAACGATAGTATTTGAAAGTTGGATACACATAATAGACTTTACTTAACACATTACCAAACATTTTGATCACTAAATTTTAGTGCATCTTCATGGGTTATCTTTGTTTGCCTAAAACGATTTACTTCTTAAAATACCCATTTGTGCTTTGATCTTATATTTGATGGGTATCATTTAGAAGTCAATGTTTCGGAAGCTATGTTTATCTTTATTTGGTGTGTGTGTGTGTGTGTATAAGAAGAAGAAAAAAAGAAACGTTTTAGGAGGATTTTGAGGTTACCCATTTGTGAAGTGAGCTTGAATTTGATTCTGCTTTCTGAAATTTATTTATGTTTGGTTTGATTTCTTGAAGGGGGGTCCAGCAGATTCTCGAATGAGAGCTGCCTCTAAAAAAAGAGGAATTGAAATCACATCGATCTCAAGGCCGATAAGGCCATCGGATTTTAGAGAATTCGATCTTATTCTTGCCATGGACCGACAAAACAAAGGTGAGATTTATAGAATGTATTCCGTGTTTGGATGTGCATTTTCAGTTGTATTAGTGCGACTTGAAAAATACTCGTATAATTCAAATTTAGATGATCAAATAACATCTATGCTTTTTGTATGCGTTGCAGAGGATATACTTGCGGCTTTGGAGAGATGGAGTTTTAGTGAGACATTACCAGCTGATGCACATAAGAAGGTTTGTAGCAGCAACTAAATAGTGTTAATGTATCTTTGATTTGTGTTGTTTAATTGGATTGTGAATTTGTGTATAAAGGTTGAGTTAATGTGCTCATACTGCAAAAAGCATGATGAAACTGAAGTGCCCGATCCTTACTATGGTGGACCGCAAGGTTTTGAGAAGGTAACAGTTCTTGATATTGATTTATTATATGGAAGATTGACAGTTTTCTATTTGTTTAATTCTCTTTTATTTATTGTGTTTCGGTTTGTGGACCCCATTTTCTATCTTTCATTGGTAGACAAAGAAGGATGAATGAATGAAAATGGGCTAATTGGCTAAATGAATCAAGTTATATACTTTTTGACTCCTTAATGACATTGTTGGAGCATCGGGGTAGTTTCTTGTGAACTTAAACCACAAAGCAACCGAGTAAAAGTGTTTGTTTGACCTACCCTTGTGTTAGTGATAAGATGTTATCCTGGTTGCTTTGATGAAATCTATGCATTTGGTTTTAGTACGTTGACGCTATAACGACCTTTTGTCTATTAGTCATCCTCGTGTGGCCAAAAACTCATGCATTTGTGCACAGTTGTCCACAATGGAACTTGAACCTACAACCTCTTGGTTGAAGGGCCACCTCGAATACAGCTAGGATAAAGACCTTTGGTGTATATTTGTTTTTTATTGATGTAATGTCATTTTGCTGAAGAGAAAGTGATCAAGCCACTTTGTTATTTGCTAGACAAAATGTGGTTGGAACCTGAACAATGGCCAAAATAATGAGGTGAAAAAAAAACCCCTCTCTTCATGATTTCTTGTTCATACATTTATATACCTGAAGAGAAATTCCTAGGCACGACCCATTTTAAGTCTTGATGGTTCCAAGTTGGTACGTATAAGCATAGATGAGTTTGATGTCGTTTGTTGTGGATTAGATTCATTGATTCTATGGATCATGTTTTCATTTTATCCTCACACTAAGTTTATGAGATTAAGAATCCAAACATACTTCATCCTCAATGAAATTACATAAATAAAAGCCACAAAAGGGTACGCCTTTTTGTCACCATACACTATGCGAGTTCCACAAAAGGGTGCGCCAATTTGTTGTTGTACGCTATTCCAGATCTAGAATAAGATCCAAGGGACTAATCAATATTCTATTTCTTCTTTTGTCCTGGCAGGTGTTGGATTTGCTGGAGGATGCATGTGAATCACTCTTGGAAAGCATTTTGGATAAAAGCAGTTCATAGACCGTTCGAGTCCATTCTTCATTCATCGGGGCCTTTCTCTGTTTTTCATGACGTCACTTGTAAACGTGCCTACCATTTCTGTTAAAACTGTATGACTAGTACCCTTGGAATAAAATCTCTTTAATAGAACACTCAAAACATTGTTAAGACATAAAGGCAAGTAGCTTCATTCTACCCGTTATAGACAACCAGACAATTTGATTTTCACAGTTTACTACAACAATTGTTCATGTTCCAATAAGATTGTACGTGCCACAATACACACATTTGAATGGGCTCATCCTCGTTAAGGTACAAATTATGCAAAATTTGAACTTTTGTGATCTTATACATCAGCTGTTTACTTAACTTTCAATGGCAAACAATACATCCATATCCCTAGACTTGGCAACACAAATGGTTCAAGTGCATATGAGTTTATTATGATTTCCGCATTTGAAACCAAACTCTCATTTATCTAGCTCACTGGAGCAATAACATATACTATTATTGTTTACCGATGAATGATACCTCAAGTAAAAGTATATCCTTCACATTCATAGGAAACATGTTGCATACAAGATTTCCTTCCTAACACCAAAAAAGGATCTTGTTAGCACTCTACAATTACAGGAGCATATGAAACCCACACTGTTTGCAACTTGTAAGAGACCGGTCTATATGACAGGAATTCTGCAAAGACCAACTTGATTTACATTACCAAGAGATTACACAAACAAGAACTTGTGTTGTTTGCTTCTTTGTAATTCTAACTCGATTGAAAAGAAACCTGATTTACTACTATCTACCATAAAACATAAAGCAACTCTCACTCTGGGTTTCTAACTGTCATCCAAGTTATGATCATTGTCATTGTCTCCATCATAGTATTCGTCATCACGTTGAACTTGCTTGTCTTGTGTGCGTTCTGTCAAATAAAAACAGCAATTACATGAATTGGAAAAATTCCTGACAAGCATGATAAACAATGGATTGAGGTAGCAATTTCGATCTAGTAAGGAGTGAGTTGGTCGATTTGGATGGGCTCTCTAAATGGTCGATGTTAAAGTTGGAAAACTTAGTTATACGAAAACAGGTAAAAAGTAAATTATACTGTATAGAACCTCATAACTCGTTTTATAAAAATAAGTTAGGTTCTGCTGAAATAATGTAGGTCCGTGATGATATTAACGTGTTTACCAGCCGCTTCAATTGATCCGTACCCCCCACCCACACACCACACAACTCTTCTACCACATCCAATAAACAAGGTTTGCTATTTTAGAAAGATTTATACTTACGATCATTTCGTTCATCAGGGTTGTTCTCATCTTCATCAAAATCAGGAATATAGAAATCAGGTGGAACCTGCAATAATAGCAATCAAGCACAAATCTTATTTAGCCCATAAGCTCAATCTAAACAAAGAGGTTGTTTTATAATGCAGGTCCAGTGGGTCAGGCAGTCGACACTTTTTTGTCCATTTCTTTTATTAAAAATTGAAGTCTCCAATAAAAGTTCTAATAAACTATATCGTTAAAATAATAATCTAACCTTAAAAAAATAGGTGATTTAGAAATTTTAAGCATTTGAAACACACTTTGGGCAACTTTCAACCTGTTTTCTCTAGGTTTTGATTAAGTTACCCGTATTGGAGATAAAATCCTACCAAATTGACCCGTTTAAAGATAAAATGGTCGAAATTGCCACACCTCTACTGGTAACCAACTTGATTTTGTTACATTTGTAATTTTTTTTTCGGTATGATCATCTCTACTACTCAAATAAATAGATATGAATGCAAGAAAGTATTTCATGCAATGATGCAACATTAGAATCAAGTTATCTGAGTACTTAAGTTTCCTTCTATACAGATTACCTCTTGCATTTGTACACTGGGGGCATGTTGAATGGCACGTAGATTTTCCATAACTTGCATCTTTATAGTGCCTAGGTACGACTTGCTATTGAAATTTTCCTGTCGGGCCAGCAACAAAAAAGTATGATTCCGGAGTATCACAATATGAAATTGATACAAAATGAAGCCTAAAATGTATGGGCACATCACCTCCATGAAATACAGAAGTATAATGAGAGCTGATAAATGTTTAAACCCAAACAGCCAAACAAAATAAAAAAAATTAAGAAGAGATGACATACAATATAACCAGTGGGAATCCTTAATGAACACTCCGGAGCGAAATACTTGATATAGTCATTATCTGGGATCTCTGCAATAGCGTGCAGAGGTTCAGTCACGGTAAGCAAAGGTTTCCAAAGAAATATTTTACTAAATCAAATGACCCGTTCTATCTAGAGTCAAAACTCAAACACATTACAAAAAGAATGATTGCTCTTAACCTAAAGAATATTCTGTACTATGCATATTATGTATCGTTAGTTGTCTTAACTTTCTCAGTTCACATCAAATTTGTGATAATACCAGGCTGAAGCAAGTCAACGATGCAAATCTTGTAATCTTTCTTAAACAAGCAAGTAACTTGCAGGAAAAAATAATAATTCAGGGATACGATGCTAATTTACATGTAATAACAATTACAGGTGTGGAAACCCATGTTTTACATGAAACAAGTAAAAAGCATATACCATTAGGAAGCTCTGTGTCTAAAAGAACTCCTGTTTCAACAGTCCAGCACCGAGCAACATTCTCTTTGGTATATCCTCCACCTCCAGTTACCTGCACGGCAACCTGCCTTATAAGTGTCTAACAAATAAAAGTTAAGAGTGCAAAGTTTAAAAAAAACCTACCAGCAGGGGCAAACCGAACTTTTTTACAAACCTGACACATTCAGCATGCCCTGTAAGAAGCAGTTCAAAAGTAACAAGAGATAAGTATTCTAACGTTAATCGATTTATCTGTCTTTTGCACATGCTGAAGATTCAAGATTCCAATGATGATAAATTAAGGTTAACAAAGTGGGTTTTGATTACAAGAAGATTAGCACCATCTATAGAGAGGTTGAAGCAGCCCAACCGGTCCCCAGCAAGTGAATCTGCCCCGCACTGTAGAACTATCACACCCGGTTGATAAGTTTCAACAACTTTTGCAATGATCTACAAAATTCAGACAATATAAATCTGACCTCAGCACCATAAAAATATTGAAAAACAGGAAGAAAAAAAAACGAGTAAAGCTAAAAACCATTAAAGTTCTGATACTACAGCATCTACTTGAAACTTACCGTTCTAAACAAACGAGTAAAGCTGGAGTCATCTATGCCATCCTTCAAGGGAACATTAATTGCATAGAACTTCCCTTCTCGTTCCCCAATTTCCTACAATTTTAATGAGATAGGTGAGTTTTGTTTTAATGCATGCTTTATAAACTTGCAGGCTTGCAGAAACCACAGTCCAGATATCATTTTTGAGTGTTAGTAACACAGAATCTTCATGGTATTACTATAAAATAATCATGCTAATACAAAATATTCAGGGTATTACTACAGTTGGATGTTTAAATATCGCATTTGATGGAACTTAACGCTATCATGAATTATGCTACCTCTTTTATGTCAAGAATAACAAGCAGACATTTACACTAACATTCCTACCCAAATCAAATAACCACAATATTAGCCTTGGAACACATTTATGTCATCATTTAGCTCAGATTAGGGCATATGATTCATAAAGTTTCTTTCATTATAGTCACCGGGATTATTATAAACTATTTTGTAAGGGTACCATTATATATGGGAGTCAGAAGAAACAAATATGCGATTGGTTTCCAGTTACTCAATGTGAGTTGTACTAAAGATATAACAAACAAAATGGAGAATATAGAGGAGTGGTATGTATATAAATAGAACTCTAATCTACTTTCAACCATCTAGTGTCTTGCTAGTTTGGTTTTATTTAATATATTTCTCTTTCTGCCGTTCATAAAAATAAAATAAAAAGAACTCTAATCATCCCAATACAATCTTGAGTGCAAGGGAAGAATATTTATACGAAAACAAATAATAGCTTGCTACACCACTTTGGATTTAAATAAACAGGTTAATGTCACCGATATCATCTACGCCATAAACAGCGTAATAAAAACAAGCAGCATAAGCTAAGCCACATTGTGGACAGCTTAATGTATAAACAATAACTGTACAAATTATTAGGGGATGCGTGTATTATACCTTAACATCTCCTGATCCAGGAAAGAACAAATTTCCATACTTGTGAAAACTAACAGTCATCACCCTGACAAGTGAGAGATCACAAGGTTAAATATTTTGCCAAAGAGACGAAGTAGATGCAAAGCAAGCATTACTGTATTTACTAAACATATGATCAGTCATCTAAATTTCCATTCTGTTTCCGAGAACTTTCCATAAGGTCTAACTCTTCACAAAAACTGTTTGGAATGTAAAAGGAAATATTATGGCTCTGAGACAACCAGGTCAGCTACTTATCCATTTTGTTCAGCTCGCATTTTTGTCAATGATGAATGAAACATCCATGGATATCTACTTTATATACAATATGAAGTTACAGAATATGGGGGTACTGCTACCTGTCAGTGAAGTAAAAGGCTTCTTCTACACCATCACCATGATGAACATCTATATCAATATACAGAACCCGCGCGTGATACTTGAGAAGCTCCAAAATGCCCAAAACCAAGTCATTGATGTAACAAAATCCAGATGCCTCGCACTTTTTAGCATGGTGTAATCCCCCAGCCCAATTTATGGCAATGTCACAAAGCTGATTGTTTAATCTGCGTGCAGCATCTGCTAACAAACATTAATACAAATGTATACAGCTAAAATTCTCTTTATGATGAATCTTACCAATAGTTCCACCAGCATAGATTTGGCAAAATTCAAACAAGTCATCAAAGACAGGGCAATCTTCTCCAAGTTTAACTGAATATCAAATAATCGTTAGAATGTTAGATATAATCATAACGTACACATCATATACAAGCTGTTTAAAACATATTTTTTACACTTTGCCATTTCCTCTGGAAACAAATGTTGAGTGTCCGGATTTATCCGCTGCAAGAACTCCACATAATCAGCCGAATGAAACTGAGCTAGCTCAACTGGATACGCCTTATGAGGCCTCTGAAACAAACAACACATATCATGTACAATCAACAAAACCAATCAACCTAAAAATCAAATTTTGAACAGAGAAAACACAAAATGAACTAACATAAATTTCCATCTTCTTATGAAGATCATAAGAAAGCACCAAATGATGAGTCATACATAACCGATGCGGCTTCATTGGATGGTTCGGTCCAAAGTAAACATTCCCAACATCCCCTGAAAAAAATCCATTTTTCGGCAACATTTTCAGTTTTTCACTATCATTTTAACAAAACAATCACAAATCCTAAAATATATAAAGCTATATAGGATTTGATATTACTACACAATCAAATAAGAATGAACTCTATACTATTATATAAAGCATCTATTTTGTGGGCCCCTCCGAGTTTTAAGGCAATGGTCTTCAAAACTAAGGAGATGCGGGTGTTTGAGAGTGCGTATTTCAAGTACATTTAACTTATTGCTTTTTTAAAAGCCAAAACATAATTTGAAGTGTTTGGCTAGTAGGTGCGTTTTAGTTTATTGTAAGGAAATAACACATTTTGAACACAGCTTTTAAGCCATTATCACTTAAAAATATGCACTACCGAACACCCTCGGATCATCACTCTATCTATTCTTAGCATTACATTTTGAATCCTTGTTACCAAACACCGCCTTTATTTTCCCCATCCTATAGAAAACCGGCACAACGTACACAAAACACATACTACACACCTAAAAACACACCCACTCGAACTCTTCTTTTGCCGAATAGTGCGGATACAATGCTAGTTTCAACACTACATAAAAGTTCTAGGTTTTGAAATTATTACACAAAAACAAATATTACAAAATAGGTCATTAAAAATTATACATACATATACACACACATACACATACACATACAGATATTAACCTCTAGGGTTTGACATAATTGCACAAAAACAAATACAGTAATAATACTACTAATAATAATAATAATAATAAATAATAATAATAATAATAATAATAATAATAATAATAAAATCACAATCTCATACTAAAAATAAACAAATTCAAACTAAATTATCAATAAAATTAAAATAATATATCACTAATAACTGTACATACATATACATATATATATATATAGAAGAAAATGGAAGGTGAAAAATATACCGTCATAAAAGTATGAAATTTTGTCTTTTGACTTCATTTTTTTATTATATTGGTGAAAAAAAGATAAACTTGCAGATAGAAATTAGCTGAAGATTAACACTGCCATTAAAATGATTATTTTTTTATATACAACTTTTATTTTTATATTTATTTTTATTTTAGAGGTATTTTTGTGTAAAAATAAAAATAAAAATAAAAATGTTGGAAGCAGGGCGAGTGAGTGGAGTATATTTTGGGATATGTTGAGTTTTTGGTCCTTTGGTTTTACTTGTTTGTTAATTTTTAGGTGATAAATTTAGGGAGGGGTGTTTGGTTTGCGAATGGAGGTATTAAAGAAATGAACTAAATATAATAATAAAGATATGATAATTTTAAGTATTACATTAATTAATAGATTAATTTAAATGTAAGTTTTTATTATAAAATAAAAAGAACAAAATTATGAAAATTAGAGAGCTAAAGAACGATGTAGTAAAGAAAACAACACAAAAGTTGGGGAAAAAAAATTCATTGTTGTGTTATAAAATTTTCACAAAACTGGCTAACAACAAGGGTTTTAGTTATATTTAGATTTGTTTGATTTTCACCTTTTAAAACCAATACCATGAATCAAACATCTTCATTTGAAATGAACATCATACCATCGTTCTTATACCTATACACCAGTGGCGGATCCAGGATTTCTTAAAGACGGGGGTTTGGAATTTTTTTTTTTTTTTATCTTAAATGGGGTTGGGGCCTAGTTTTTTGAGATTTTTTGGTTAGGGCTTAGTATAAAAAATAAAAAATTTACAAAGAAATTTCTTAGTTAAGGGTGGGGTGGTGACCACCCTAATAGTTAGTTGGATTCGCCACTGTTATACACCAAATACCCCTTTATAAACTTATAGGTATCATTATTAATTTTTAAATCAATAACCGTATACCAAACACATGTTATCATTTCCCCAAACCCATTCACAATCCCGTATTCCATACACATCCTTATAAGTAGGTCTTATTTGATGGAAGTAGTTTTAGTAGTAATTCATTGAATATTGAATACTTAATTGAGGAAAATGGTATTTAAAATAAAAATAAAAAAAGTTTGTGTCTACTAATTATTCTATTTATATGATGCTGACATTTGTTAAAATGAAAAAAATGGAATAAGGTGATAGAAATGAGTATGAACATATATTAACATCTTTATATGTAAAAAGGAAAGTGATATGTACCATCATAAATGATACATCTACCAAACATAAGTATAATTAGCTTGTACTGTATGCTGAAACATTTATACTTTGTGGTAATTTAATAAAAAATAATGATACCATTATCATTTCCCATGTAAAAAGGATGTAACATCTTTATATGTAAAAAGGATGTAGAAAGATATAACATTATTTTAGTTAAAAATCAACGTTGTCTTATAGCCATATTGAAATGAAATATTAAATGGTTTTGTCTAAATCCGTTATTGGGTACATTAGTATTGATAGATTATTCATTTATTTGTGAAAGTAAACGTTATATTTTTAAAGATAACTAGCTTTTTTTTTTGTTAATGACATTTAATTTTTTAAAATTCATTTAATTATAATACAGTTTCTGGTCAAGTTTTTTCATACATAATATATAGAAATGAGGGTTTTTTTTTTCTCCGAGTTTTATTGCGGAACTGTTTTTGGTTGTTTAGAAAAGTATAAAAAAGAAGTCAGAGGATTGAAACGAAATGAAATGGAAGGTAAGGATTAAAATGAAATTAGTATTGGGCATAAAAATAATAATATGGGAAAAAAGCTAGAGGTGAAAATTAGAAAGTATAAGAATCTTGAGGGTAGTAAATAAAAATTCCAATTATATGTGCAACAAAGTTATCCACAATTGTATAAATATAAATAAATATAAACTAAAAGTGAATGTGTGGTTGTCATGTATCCAATCTAGGTATAAAACCCCCTCACATATCAATTTTTTAATATTTGTTGTATAATAAATAAATGACATGGGCCTATGAATTTTATGGATTAAAAAATTAAGATGTGAGGGGATTCTATACCTAAGCTAGGTACATGACAGCCTTATACTCCCCGTCATCTAAATATAAATATAGATTTATATAACAATATTTTTTACCGGTAACTCTTTAAAACAATTGTTCACAAAGTTTTGACTAATATTGTTTATTGGTAGATATAAATCTGAATGGAAATAAAACAATGTTTGAAAGTAAATTGAAAATATAATAAGCAATGAACATCAATGACATTCATAAAAATTAACTTCCTATTATATGAAAAATAAACTAAACTTTAAGATAGTAAAAACAAAGTTAAACATAAAAGTTATATAGAAACGTCTATCAGAATATGAAAAATCGTAACAAATTACAAACACCAAATTAAAAAGACTCATAAATTCATGAAACTAAAATTTAGTTAACTAATTAACAACAACATTCATAAACCCTAGGATTCGATGAAATTTATCTATTGACTACCCATAAACCCATAAGCAAAAGTTAAATGATGGGGCAAAAAGTTAATATTATATAGTTCTAGATCATCCATGAATATCCTGACCAGGTTGAATCCCTCCGTCAATCTGATTCCATTTTCGGTGTTTATAAAGACACCCTTTATCCACATTCCACACCACCCGCACCCATGAATTCCTTGGCATCGATAACAAACTGATATTAAACATGTAATAATCACGAGTAAACGCAACGGAAAAGTAAACGATATATATCATAAAATTAATTAACATAAATAATAAATAGCCTTGATCACATTTACTTCTTGTGAATTGAATTAAGAACGGATTCAAAAAGACAGATAGATTGAAACGAATATTCAATAGTATGAATATTTCTACGGATAGTTCATACGAACACGTCTAACAATATTCAATAGTTTGATCATAATTCAATATTTCTTTCTACTCACGGTACGCATCATTAACCATTTTCCTTCCTGTAAATGTGTTTGAAAATTTGAACTAATGAAACTTGATATCATCATGTTCTTTTTCATGTCATACTAAACAGAAGTACAAATCTTAATAGCAAACTTAAAAGTATGATCGGTATAAAATAGTCTTCAATTATGCCATCTATAAGAAATTTGCCTACTGATATTCTCCTGTACAATCATCTTCTATCCAGTTAAATTTTGATCCTTCATTGCCCCTGCTTGTCCATATTATAGAATAGAAGACAGTAGTAAAACAAGAACAAAACAAAGCAAGAACTTTAAAAAAAATTAAAATAGGAGACCAGTTATGTCATGTCAGGTTGGGTCTGGTGAGGTCTGTTCAGGCTGGCCAAGTTAAATCCGGCATAACTTGGGATTACTCAGAAGGCCGACTGCTGAGCCCACTCTCCCAAAGCATATTTTTATTTCATATTTCATTTTCCTTCGCCCGTCCGTCTACAGTCCCCGGACTGAAAGATTGTTCACATAGGATCCCATATAAACAACCGGGAATGTGTGCCATGTCTCTCTCTCTCTCTTTCTTCTGGAATTTTTACGTAGTTTGATCAATTTATCCCTGTTTTTTCCCCTACAAATGGTTATACATGGCATATCAATCCATTCACATGCATGCTAAAAAGACCTCAAATAGCAAGTGTAACATCAAAATAAAGATTCAACACACAGCAGATTGCAAACAAATAATCGATGAGCAATATGAAACCACCATTTCCAGCAACATGTTTGTTACCAAGCAATTATTCAAAGTTCATAAAAGCCGAAACATGAACAACATGGGAGTCTAAATATGAAAGGGAACTTCAAAAGTAGTAAACTGTTTATGTGCCTTCATTTAGGAACTCCATACTCTCATTCTTTCTTTCCGATCCCATGAGACATGTTATAGATTCCCCGTCCCTGTTCAAATACACAAATCATGTGTTAAAGGACTGCAAGCTCATGCCACAATAGTCTCTCACATGGCAACATTTAACAATTTATTTTTGTATGGGTTGATCCCCTCTCTAGATAAATTAAAAAAATAACTTGCATACCAGGTGAATTAAATGGGTTGAAGGAGTAGAAAATGACCCAATAGTACTTTCAATGCAACAAAGTTCCTAAATTCTTTATTCAAATAATCATATAACTTTTGAGATAACATTTTGCAGTAATATTTGATAAGCTTCTTATTCATAAACAGAACCAAGTTTTGAAAAAAATTGCTATGGGTCAACTCGACCAACCATTTCAACCTGGCACCAAAAATACCCATTTTGACCAGTTACCCTACCCGGTCGACCCAGCCATTCTGTCACCTCCAACAGAGGTAAGGTAAGATAACTCACAATGAGGAACAGGCAAGAACCAGCAAGAGCCATAGGGATGGCAACCGAGGTGAGCTTGTCCATTGGACCTTTCAGATGGGTGTGTTTGTGGATGCTTTGAAACAATCGTTGCCTTTCAATGAGCTCCTCTCTTGGTCTAAAAGGTGCCTCAGCCACCATCCTGCAAATCCATGCATTAGAAATATCACAATTTTGAACTTATCAAAATTTGTTGAACGTGTGTGTGTACAGGCTTTAAAGGACATTTGTGCTCTAACAAGGTTTTTATAACTCTGTCTCAATAACTATCACAAAAGAAACTCTAATGATACTTTATCATGAAAAGGACTTGCAAAGGTCTCTTCTACTAATCAAGAATATGGTCCATTTTTTCTTCTGCAATAGGCATTCAAGGTTTCAAGCAGTGTCAGAAGTTGACTTGTGCTTGCTAATGATTCTAGTAAAATTTCCGTATCTACCGCTTTTTGAATCATATGAAAAGGTATTTGTGCTCATCTCTGTGTTTGGTAAAAACGACATAAATGGGTGGGTTGAATAATTAGTCAAAACTGATAACTTTCAATATAGCTAGTTTTGTCACATTGACCCAAAACACTTAGAGCAGCTCGACCCACAACTAGTGCATTATGCATTCCTAGTGTGTGATGCACATCATAGTTCAGTAACATGTACAAATTGCTAAAAGAAAAAGTCAAATCAAACTCAACTTAATATCAAAGATTTTAAAGTTTGTGACACATAGAAAATAAAATAAAATATAAAAAGAACTACACAAAATTAAGAGTAATCAATGATTTTCTGATTCTGAAAGATTATTGACATAGGCATGAAAGAAAAATGGTAAACTAGGAAAAGATTAAGAATAAAAAATAAATCAAATGAGTATAACTTGGCATAAGCCAACTAAGTTCATGTATGGCTTAACAAAGCATCCTAGAAAAAGAAGACAAAACTAACTACATGTGCCATCCAGTACAAGGTAAACGCACATCCAATTTAATGACAGTAATGGAAACAACTCTCTGCTGAGCAAACGGAGAAGAAAGGGAATCAAATGTTCATATAGAAATTAGACAAAAATTGATAGTCATTAGACAAATAAACATTTATATTGATGTGTATTTGCATTTAATTCAAATAGTACATTAATTATTAATGTAACAAATAGCATGGATTTGGTTTCTCACGTGATCCATGGTACGAGATAAATCTTCAATAGTGATATTGTTCATAGTACAATACTTCCGTTTTGCAAACAAGTCCCTCTAACCAGAATTCGAGACCATACTTGAAGTTTAATAATCAAAGTAACCATCTCCGAAAATATGCAAATTTAGGATATGGAATCTAATTTAAAAAGTGAGACAATATCGTAAAGCGCATAAGACTTTGAATCAAATCCTAACATATGGAACGAGGTTATGATATTCAAAACCTTACATACCCGACAATGATATTATCAAAGTTTTTTTAAGAGCAGCCTATTTACCTCACTTGCAAGTCTTTACGAGATCCAACCATAATTACTAAACTTGAAAACATGGTATCATTTCTTGTTTAAAAAACCACGTTAGCAATAAAAGTTGTTTTGCATAGTGAATTGTATTACGAACAATAGACTGTAACTGGTGAAGCATCATCTCATACCCGAAAATCATCACACACACAAAGCCAGGCATCCAACTAAATATAAAAGTGGCTATTCAACAAAAAAAAAAACACAAAAACATCAATATAAATGAATGCACGATAATAAATGTTGACCTAAATTCCATTCCATATGAGCATCAATCTACAATCATACTCAAAACACATCCCGCAACACGGAAAACTCAATTAACATACCGAATCAGTTACATACAATTACCACAATAACTCTATTATATTATTTATATTTATTTATATATTCATTATTATTCTATACAGATCGAAAAAATACATGATAACCAACAGATACAGATCGGAAACAATAATCTAACAAAACATCATTTTATATGATATATTCTTACAAAAAAAAAAAAAAACGATCAAGTAAAGGCGATGAATAGAGTTATTATATATACATACATATATATACATATGTAAATAAAATCTATAAATTAGATTTAACTAACAATTGATATTGATATATGTAATAAAATAAAGCTGAATGGAAATACCTGAAGGTTGATAAAGTCTGAAAGTATTTGGGGTAAAAAAAGAAAACGGAAATGAAGAATTTGATGACCTAAAACAAACAGTATTCAAACAAATGAGGGATGGATGGATGGATCTGTTCAAATGAAATGATTTTGGGAGATAGCTGAATTGGGACTTGGGACTTTGGGAGGGTGAGGTTTTGGGCTTTGTTTGGTGGGCTTTCAGTTGGGCCTTTCTGTTCTTGCCCCCTTTTTTTTTTTTTTATTATTATCATTTTAAGGTTGATGTCCCAATACTGCTGATGCATAATTACTAGACGAATGCCCGTATGATGTGACGGTGATGGTGGTAGCGGTGGTGATGTGGTAATGGCGGTGACGGGTGGTGGTGGCGGTGACGACGGGTGGTGGGGGTGGTGTGGGCGGAGGTGGCGGCGACAACGGGTGGTGGTGGCGGCGGTGGCGGTAGCGGTAGCGGTGTGGTTATTATGTAAAAATAATTTATGTTAAAGGGGATAGTGTAATTATTTTAGGGGTTGAGGGATGTATGTTGTAAAAATAGTTATTTTAAAGGTTGAGGGATATATATTGTAAATAATTTCATTAAGGGTATTATAGGTATTTAGGTGAAGATATTTAAATTAGTTAATAAATGATAGGGG
>JAOEHQ010011908.1:0-16149 GCA_025447715.1 Asclepias incarnata
ACAAAATATAATCTCATTTTATAAAGTATAAAACCTGGGAGTTATATATGTAAATTTTACAAATCAAAATGAATCAAAAAAAAAAAAAAAGAGGTCAAATTGTAAATTCTCAAGCCTTGAAAAGCAAAAAAGATGAATGTTGGCTATGGGTTTGGAACCCAAGACCTCCCACACTTATGGTTTGTGAACCACCCCATCAAACTCTTGTTTTTTTTTTAAACAAAAGATTTATTATATCCTAAATTTTTACTATCCACTTTAATGACAATTAATATATATATATATAATATTTATCTTTTAAGTGTTATACGAATTAAAAAAATTTAATATAGATAAAATTGGTAGGACCAAAGTGACCGATGTCATGCAAGTATAATCTTTTATATTTGCTTCAATCTAGTTATATATTTAGAGAAGATACAATTAATAATCTTTTAGAAATTAAAATAAAACGTGTGTCATTTAAGTAAAGAGCTATACGTGTTCTAAAACATCTTCAATCATGTTTAGTTATATTGATAGATTCGTTAATTACAAATATGACCCTATATGAATGTAAAGCTTATACCAACAGAATCCATAATAGACTCTCTAGTGTCATGGTGGATTAAGTTTTGATTTGTATTTTAGAAAGTCATTATTCCACACAAATCTATAAATATTTACAATTTGTGTCCCATGTGATTAGAAGTTACAACCTTTTCATTTAGAAAAAAAAAAAAAGGCTATTTGTTCATACAATTCATTCTATAAATTTTACTAAGATGCTTACAAATTGGTGTAGGCCGATATTGGTGATAATAACAAGTGTAACCATTTCATTGAATAGCAAAATTTCTAGTCACGAATTAAAAGAAATAATATCTTACAAACCAAAATCTTAGAATCAAAGAATTTACTAACCAAGGTGCATTTAATTTATTCTCCCATTGCATCTCAACAAATAATTTTGGATGGATGAAATTAAAGAAGTATCAAAGTTTTTTCTAAATAAGACGATTGCAAAGATTGTGAAACAGGATTGTTTAAACCATTATTAATGAAAGACATTTTCGATTTAACCTGTTTCCATAGTAAAGGGTTGAAACTGCAGCCTCAAACATTGATTCATTATGACAAGATCCAAAATATGCAATTGCTACATGTTGTAAGATTGTGAGCACCATCAGATTTACACAGGACCGCGCATGTAAAGGGTGGCGAGAGATGACTAGGAACATATGGCTAGTACTCCAATGTGACATTAGCTTAATGATCAAAGGTCACATAATATGTCCTTGTACAAATGTGTGATAGCATTGGACACAGATAGCAAGATATATCTAACCTGTCTCATGATGGTCGATTCCCAACTTTTGGTTCCTTGCCAAAGCCTTTTGTGTTAATAACATAACTTTTGCTATTCAAAAAAGGCAAGATATATGCTTTTTTCGGTGAGGCCTTTGTTGGTCTGAAGGGTGTACAAAATCCTTTTTTTCTTTTAAATTAATGGAAAATCATGGGTGCTGCTAGCATTCCCCCTCACAAGAGCTGCCCACATGATCAAATGAAAAAAAAAAAGGTTTTAAAAATAGAGTAGCGGCAACATGGTGCTAGAAGCCTAGAATCAGCTAAGTCATCCCCTTAAATTAGTTGTTATAAATAGGGAAATAAAACCTACATTTGTATTGTAAAACCATTTCATAATTCATAGACTTGTAAATCTTAATTAACCTACTAAGTACCAAGTGTAACTTCTGTTCTGTCTGTGACTGTGTGAGTCGTGTGACTGTGTGAGAGTCTGAGAGATAACGGGTGCGTTGGGCTAAAAATGGGTCTAAAACTGAAAAGTCAAATATATCCAAATACTTCAGTTTAGTCCAAAATCAAACCCTAAACACCAACTACATAACTTTTGCAGGCGAATACAGTAGGTGGCTTGAAAGGCCCAAACTTTACGGTGTTTCAAGTGGACTCTAGATGGGCATACAATAAGTGGGTTGTAAGGCCCAAACTTCATACTTCGCCTTTCTTTTGAGCATATCAACTTATCAAGTGTGCAAACATATAACTTTTAGTTACTAAAAAAACAACTATATATAATAACAGGATCAATAATTCTATAATCGTATTTCATTAGTAAAATCTCAAGACAGTTATGATCTGTAGTCTATACCCATTTGATCACCCATACACTTAATGCTCACAATATTCAACCTCATCAATATTCAACAAATTTGGTTCAACAAAAACCGACAAACCAACCAACACAGACAGATATATGTAAATGTTATTTACTCCCATGAGGGAGATTGTGAAGCCAAATGAGACTTGCCACACCCATGTGTATATTTTGAAACCATGTAACAAAAGATCACTATAGGTATTTGAGAATCAAGAATTAGTTGTGGCCAGGAATTGAGATTGGGCCTCTCTTTAAATTTAGTTTGGTCAAAGGTATGGGAGAATAGGAGATCATGTGCCTTGTTCTTGATTTTGGGTCAGTAAAGAGAAGGCGTAAACACACCTAGTGGGCTGCATTTAACTCTTCTTTTTTGAACTTTTTGTCCTTTTCTTCAAACTTTTTTTTAGAATGTGATATTGACTTTGTCTTTAATAAGTTAACTTTTTATTTATTTATTTAATAATTAACTTTTATTTACATTCGCCTACAAATTTTCAATAAATTAACTATCATGTACCATGGTATTCGAGCAATCTAGCAAAGTAAATAATTATTTTTAATTTTTAAAATGACGTTTTAATAAGGAATAAAGATAATAAAACTTTTAACATGTTAAGTAATACTTAAAAGACCCTTTTTAAAAAAAAGAAATACTTAAGAGACAACTTCCCTGACATGAGTGCCTTCTATCCTACTTTACCCCCCAACAAAGCCTACATATTTACGTAGATGAAGCATCGATCTATTTAAGTCAAATATTTTCTTAATCATGCAAACGGTTTTTGCATATCAGTAAGTCATATTTCAAAAATATTAGAAAAACAAATTTATGTTTCAAATTATATATATGTAGGTAATACTTCAAACAGTTTCACATCAAAGATTTATTTTATAGTTATAAACTAGGGGCCTTTTTGGTTCGCAGAATTCCTTGGAATTCGATAGAATTAGAATCTGAATTCCATTTCATATCATGTTTGGTTGACAGAATGGAATTCAATTCAGATTCCATTCCATAGTTTGGTTCACAGAGAAAAGAAATTAGAATCCTTCAAATTCCTTCAAATGTAAGAATTTAAGATTCCTTGATAAATTGGATGAAATTTTTTGAATTCCAATGGAATTCAAAATTTGTTAAAACAACTCTTCTATAATTATTATTTGATTAAGTTTATTATATAAGTATTATTATTTTTAATAAAACAATTTTTTTTAATGATTATTATTTGACAATAAATTATAATTTTATAAAAAAATATTACTATTTTATGTTTATAGTAGCAACAAAAAAAAAGGAGTTAATAATATTGATTCCAAAATACCTAAACCCAGACCTCAAAAACCCAAGCCAATTGTTTTTCGTAAACGATCACAACCTGTTGATGTCCCTCCATTAAGAAATTAACATGTTGAGAATAGGCATGGAGCTTCTAGCTCCAAGGGTAAAAAGGCTACTGATCAATATGATGTCAAGCAGCTGGCTATTCAAGTGAGTTCGTTGTCCAACCACCTCAAACAGTAGTGTGAAAACAATAGGAAGTTGAATAGCCCAAAACCAAAAATCAAAAATGCTATTTATGTGGTGAGAAAAATCACTTAGCTGATGACTGCACCAGCGAGAACCCTCTGAGGTCACCAACTATTAAAGCTGATAAGGCTGCTAGTACGTCTACAGCCTAACCAACTTCATTCTTTCAAATTAATTATGTTGAAGGAGTTCCCAAAACTCCTACCGGTGAACCTACCAGTGTGTGGGTTCCCAGCACAACTTAATTTGTTTCATTTTTATGCAGAGAGACTTCAAAAAGAAAGTTTAACATCTAGACAACGAATGTTCAAAACACATTACTGGCAATAAATCTTTGTCGACTGATATTAAAAGATGAATTTAAATGATAAAAAAGACATAGATACACAGAATTGTATATATATAGTATGTACTTACATATAGGTAAAGACAAAGTAAACAGATGAGAGACTTTAAACCTTAATAATACTCCATAATACTCCTTAGTAAGAATTATTGTTATATTGTTATTATATTGATATAAGGAGAATAAAATAGAGGATATATAAGAGACTAAAATAGAGGATATAATTTATATTGATCCGCAAGTTGAGCACAAGCATTGACATCAATTAATGGTACATTCTTTAAGAGAAAACAATGAAGGGCACATGTATACAAAAATAATGTTGCCAAGAAACATGTGTAATAAGTTACATCGCATATGCCTTATTTTCAGTTTTACACACACAGTATATATTGTGTATATATATATATACTAGATATTATATAATAAAAATAAAAGTAGTAATATATATAAAAATTATGTGTACGTATTAATAACAGATTACAAACTATTGATTGATTGATGATCACCTGAAAATAATTAGATCAAAGACCTCACATACATTTCGCTTTTGGTCACTTAAAAACCTTGAGTTTTGCGCTTCATGTCCAGCAAATTCTTAACAATATTAGAGATATATGTAGGATTGAAACCTAAAGCTCCTATACTATCTTTCCAAATATACCATTTTCTTTATAATTTAAGTTAAAACGCTGGATTAATAAAACTTTATATATATATATATATAGGTTGTTAATATATATGCCCTTTTTAATTATTAGAAAATATATATTTTTCTCTAAAAAGACTTTAGAAAAGCATATATATCAAGTAGGTTATATATACATTTGATATCATGACCCTTTAATTCATGAATCTACTCAATAACTCAATACCAACTTGAATTTAAGACATTTGAAGTTATGTTGGATATGTTTTAATTCGGTTATTGGTTCATCAAGTTATGTTAAACAGCTAGCCTTCATCAGTTGAAATTAATCAAATGCATGCACAAACTTATATTCTTTCAATAAATATATATGACAAAAACCAAAAGCAACCAAAAATTAATAAAAATATACATATATTCTAGAAATTACAAAAACAACTTTCACTGTATATCAGAATGACACTTTTACGATGTGTATACAACATGTAGAAAAGAAAAGAATTTAAAAAAAAAAAAAGAAAAAGAAAAAGAAAAAAAGAGGGAGCCTCATCATCCTCACTATGCAAAATACCCAAACATTCTTAAAAACTTGTGTTAGGGCTCTCTGGAGAGGGCTGGCCTTCTGTGTGCTATATATGTTTTTGTTTTTGTTACATCATATATATATATGGTATATTCATGTATATATATATATGTAGGAAAAAAAAAATAATAGTAAAAGAGACAAAGTTACAATTTCTAAAATTAGAAAGTTGAGATGCATCTTCTGTGTGTTGGAACC
Organism: Asclepias incarnata; assembly: GCA_025447715.1. Lineage (NCBI taxonomy): Eukaryota > Viridiplantae > Streptophyta > Magnoliopsida > Gentianales > Apocynaceae > Asclepias > Asclepias incarnata. The sequence goes on from JAOEHQ010011908.1 coordinate 5,469, forward strand.
TTCTGTTTTTTTTGATTTAATTCCTTTTTCCATTCTTTTCCAATATCTTTAGATATCTTTACTGCATCAGCAGAAGCACCAGCCAACCCTCTCCTTGTAAAACCTGCTGCATATAATCCTCCCTTTCCTTTCCAACCATTAGGAAATGGTGTTTTTGGGAATCCATTTTCGGCGAAGAATTCTTTCTCCTGTTAATAGAAAATGTCATATTTTAATTAGTCAAAGCGAATTGAAAGAATTCAAATATGAAGCAAAATTATTATAAAGTTTGAATTGTGATGCTTACATGAAGCCAAAATGGGACATTGCTGAAATATCCAGTTGCCAAAATGACTGAATCGATATTGAGGGTATCGTCGTTAACTAACTCGACTGTTTTTCCAGTGAATCTTCTGATCCCGGGCACAACAGTTATGTCACCAGAGCGGATTTTTTCAAGTGCTCCAATGTCAAGAACCGGGGTCTTTCCATGCACATTTTTTAGTGTTAATGGACCTAAAGATGGTCTTTTTATTCCGTATCGTTGAATGTCTCCTATTATGAACCATGAGAAGATCAACATAAGCTTGTCTACCACCCATAGAGGTAGCCATGCCATCAACATCATTGCTAAGTCGAATGTTGATTTTCCAAACATTTCTCTTGGTAAAACATGGACCTGAAAGTGAAAAATGACAGATTAGTAACTAAATTGTAAATGGTATTCATTGTGTTTTTTTTTTATAAAAAAAACACATTATTTGTTGGGTTTTAAAAGGTTATTAAGTACTTACCGAGCTTCGAACAACCATTGATGGCTTTGCATTGTGGTTAGAGAGATCAAGAGAGACTTCCATGCCAGAATTTCCACAACCAACGACCAAAACGTTCTTTCCTTGGTATTTGGCACCGGACTTGTAATCTTTTGCATGGATTACTTCCCCGGAGAATTCTTTTAGGCCTTCAATTTCAGGCATTACTCCTTCGGCATTTTCACCTGTGGCCACCACAAGCATCTGGCAGATATACTCGGTCTCAGACCGAATTGATCCGACAGTTGATGTGGTTTTGACACGCCAAAGCTTACATGCTTCATCATATTTCGCTGATTGGACACACTCGTTGAATTGTGGCTTTATGTCGAATTTTTTTGCATAATCCTCGAGATAAGCGATAAATTGTTTCTTGGTAGGGTATTCAGGGTATTCCGCGGGGAATGGTACTTTAGGTAGTTGACAGAATTTTTTCGGGAGGTGGAGTTTAAGGCGGTCATAGGTACGTTTTTGCCAAAGGGAGGCAATGCAGTCAAATCTTTCAATGACTACAAATGGAATCCCTTGGTCCCTAAGGCAAGCAGAGATGGCTAGCCCTGAAGGGCCCGCCCCTACTATAACTGGCCCGTTGACCCACACACATCGAGGGCCATAAAAGTCATTTTTCTCAGAGAATCTAAACATTTTTGGAAACTTTTTAAGATGTGCAAGCAAATGAATATGGTAAAGTGTTTGTAAAATGCTACAAGTTTTGATGGTTTACTTAAGTTTGATGAGAGATTTTGGTTTTGTAGGCTTTAGTAATAAAAGGCAAATACTTGTTAGAAATGTGTTTTTGAATGAAATGAGATGGTGTATGTAGAGCCATTTATATAGTGTGGGGGTTGAGTTGAGATGGATGGTGGGGTTAGGGGGATGTGAGGTGGGGTAGCATGTGAGAAAGGTGGTGGAGGCAATTAATGCATATTTTTTGAAAGGTCACTTTAAATCATAAGCTAAACAATTCTTTAAATGATGAGTATGTATAAACTAATTCTTATTATTGTAGAGAATAATATATGTAATATATGGTTTACGTATTTTATATACAATAAAAAATTCAACTATTATTATCATAGATAATAAATCGTTTTCTTATTCATTCATCAACTATTATAATCTATTTGATACATATATATTGTTTTTCAGCATACAGTACAAGTCAGTATTGCCCACCTTTATCCTATTTTTTATATTGTTGTTTCTTTAAAAATATCACCTTGTTAAAGAAAATTGAAAGAAGTCATTTGATTTGCATCATTTGTCTTTTATATCATTCATAACTTAATAAATGATGTCTAGAACATGAAACCAAATGAGCGCATTATACTCATACGCTACCATGGTCAGAGTCGACATGGAATATATATACAAACTTGAACCAAAAGATATACAAAATAAACCCAACATATCCACATGATCGAGTCGATTTAACCAAGTCTCATAGAGTTAAAGGGGAGGTTTAAATAGAAATGAAAACTTTGATTCTAGTTAAGATGTCAATGAAGTTTAAGAATCAAGATAGTTATGTTTTACACAGCACAAAAGAAAAGATAGATCTAAAATCACCCCAAGTAATATATAATAGCTATGATTTCGATAAGATATTCTTTTACTATTTAATATCTTAAACACCCTAAAGCTGACTAGATACACTATGTGCCACCTTGGACACTTTATATCCTATTGGCTCATGGCCACTTAACATTGTAGTTAACATTACTTGTGCCTATTATAAGCCCCACTTCCAACTCATAATATATACATTAACATCTCACCCTTATTATTGGACAACATGATTAAGAAAGATTTCTACGAATATTATGTTTCAATTCAGACAAGTGTAAGATGTTGAAATTATGTTTCAGACAAGTATAACATGGTGAGACACTTAGGTTTTACCTATAAAATGGAGGTTCGAATCTTGCCAGGTGCAAATTCATGCTCTATTAATCATCGGTTGTTAAGAAGAGCCTGGTGGGGTTTTTCCTTTAGTACCGTTATTCGGCTCGTGGTAGCGGGATCCGGTTTAGACAACCGACTATCCGTTGTCGAGTTAGGACTTCACCATTTGACGGTGAGGGGGTTTATTTCTATTCGAAAATCACCTGTCAAAAAAATGGGAGCAAAATGGTATGGTATCTTAGTTTATAAGATGACCTAGCTCTTTCATTTCGACCACTGCATTTATACTATGTGGAAGACCCGACTTCCCCAAATTCGGGTAACTGCAAAAATAGGTTTTTTAATTGGACCGGTTTATAAGATATTTTTGGAGCACTTATCCAAATAGGCTACATGGAACGGTTCAGTTGAGTTTTAAGGAAGGGTTTGGATAGGTTTGTAAGCCATTTATTGGCTCGGTATTTGGCAATGTTTTAGAATGGCTTTATTTGTCTTTTTGGATCGGTTTTTATGTGATTAGTTGTTGGTACATTTGGATTGGTTCAATGAGAAGTGTAGACGATTTTGTGAAAAATATAGGATCGGTTTAGTTGAAACGGTTTCAGCAACCATGAACAGTACACACATATCAAGGTATGAAGTTATGAACCATGTTTCTGAAACCCGACTCTTTATTTTTTTGCTAGTTATGTTACTTTTACAAGTTTCCTTCTTGAACAATGAATTTTACAAGTTTGTCTAAAAAAACACATTGATTTTCCAAAAAATTCTATATCTTGAGAGCATACTTAAACAATTATATTTGCTTTCCAATCTAAAGTTATGGTAATACGAGTAACAAGGGTTCTTAAAAATCGTAGGTATTGAAAAATTTATGACATGTATGATCGTACATATAGCACTTAGGCCATCTCTAATGACATTTTCAATTTGTCAAAGCACTCCGGTCACCTCAGCAACACGTCAGTAAATTGTTACAGAACACCGAACCAACATTCTAAACTTATTTTACATCCAACCCAACACACTGAAACTCAAATTTCTCATACAACATCATCATCCATATTAAATTAAAAATACATTATATATATATATATATACACACAACACACATATAAAAAAGACCAAAAAAAAAAAAAGTTTGTTGGCCCACACCCACACCGCGCAACCAATGTGCTCAGTAACAAATTGATCCAGTATGCCGGTGACCCGACTGATGTGCACACCAAGATGGGTTTTCCATTAGAAATGGTCTTACTGAGATATTTCATTACACAAGTCATTTTTCTCTTTTTTTTGTTGATTGGTCCACATCAAATGATACATGTGTTTGTAACCATTTATTTATAAAATGTTTAATGAGAATATATATGTAACTGGTTAATACGTATATGTAGGCAATAAACAAAAATTGTTAGAATAGATTTAATCTAATATATGGCAAAATTTATTTTGGATGAAAAGTGCCAATATGTATACATCATTTCAGTTCATCTCTAAGAAAATTAATACGAGTGTACGAATCATTTGATATCGTATAACCTTAATTATCTATACTCCTTTATAAAAGAGGAACCTCACCCCTCTTTTTTCAAAAAAGCCTCTAGATCTGACTAATATATCCCTCAACTATCAGTTCTATTTTTCCATCTCCACCTAATATACCTATAATACCCTTAATGAAATAATTTACAACATAGATCTCTCAACCCATAAAATAAATACATTACCCCCTTTTACATCAATTAATTTTACATTAATAACCACATCACCGCCGTCGCCACCACCGCCACCACTATCACCCCTCACCGTCAGCATCACACCGTCGCCGCCACCACTATTGTTGCTGCATCGTGCGGGCATACGTCTAATATTTAATGGTTGTGATGGTTATATAAGTGTGTATGGAAGGAGATAATTTTCTAATAAGGTGGGGTTCGATATTTTTTTCCTATCTGCAAGTAGATTATATAATTTATCATCTTTTTCAATATTATCATGTTATAATCATAATTGAGACATTAATAGCTATATATTTCTAATATTTCATTCCCATTATTGAGAAATTTGTTAAAAATGGAGGGCAATTTAATTTAATATATCCCTTAGAAATTGTCTACCTAGACATTAATTTAATCTAAACTTTTTAGTTTTTAGCAGCTAAAATTTTATTGAATCAAAAAATTCGTTTTTTCTTAGATACACTTTTTTTTATAAAAAAAAAATCAAAATCTAAACTTTCGGTTTGCCTACGCGTTATCCATTAAATCAAAATCTAAACTTAAAGAAATCAAACCTCAAATACCACAATCTGATAGCAATTCTCATAACCTTGGAATTGCATAAAGCTGTTGCAACTTGCAACCTAGTTTCCATGACTACGTGGTACTTGGAACATCTTTAAGATTATATTATTAATTATGTGTATACACATTCATACATGTTTATGTGATTGTGTGCACAAATTAAGCTTAGAACCAATAACCCTACCCATCAAGCTCTCTAATTCACAACCGACCACCATAATAAAAATAATAAATAATCCATAAGTGTAGGTGTAGATCAAATGAAAATCAACCACTTTCAGTAAATTCGATGAGCATGTCGATCAGAAATACTAATATAATAATAATTTTCCTTGATTTAATTAATGGATAACGCGTTGGCAAACCGAAAGTAATGCAAATCCCTAATCTTTTTCGAACGGTGCTAAAAGTAATTATTTGAGAAAGAGTTTATGGGCAGACATAAAATAATTTAGGTACCTTATCATTTGTTCTTTTCATATCTATTTTTGTCTAATTAAGTTATTAAAAGATAAAATTTTGTTCTTTTTGAGACACTATAAGATGCATGTATTTTAATTTGCACAAAAACTAGGCTTAATTTCATAATTGACAAAGTTTTATAAGTAGATGTTAAATACACATAAACATCTAGTATTAAATCTAGTGATAATAAATATATATATTGGTTCTTGTTCAAATAAAACAATTATTAAAGTAAAACAAATAAAACAATCTTTTTTTCTTAACTGAAAATCTTTGTACATCATGAAAATCTTCGTCCATCAGTATATATACTTATGCTCTATGAATCTCTGTGCATCATATTTATCATGATCCAATGGTCAAGATCTTATCCTATTTGTTTTACTTTAATACTTGTTTTACAATAACTGGACCTTATATATATTATATAGAAAAATAATATTTTCTTAAAGTTTTCAATGAATCAAAGGAAACACAAAACAAGCTTTTAGTGATTTAATTGAATGAAAATTAGTTTCATATACAATAACATTATGATATGTAATAGGCAATGGATGACGGTTTTTTTTTTCAGATACGTTATTCAGGGAAGACAAGTTTTTGACTTAGATATATATGACTTATATAATCAAGGTATTCTCATGACCGTTTTTTAACTATTTCTCTAACGTCTTCAAGCAAGGGCGGAGCTTTTAAAAGGCTTAGTCGGTTCTCATGATCAGATTATCAGATTATTTAATGATACGTACACAGGTTTATTTAGTCAAAATTTGATGTTTGAAAAGATGTTATTAGATGTTCAAATACAACAATAACAAATACGTATTGTTGGTTATTTATGGTTGGTAAAATATATTCAAGACAAAAATTGTATAATTTATCTATACTCTTTATTAAAAGAACAACTCCTCCCCCTTTTTCAACTTTTCTATATTTGAAATACCTAAAATACCCTTCAATTTCAAAAGCTTTATTTTTATAATTAACCAATATACCTAACATACCCTTAATGAAATAATTTACAACATCTATCCCTCAACTCTTAAAATAATTACACTACCCTCTTTTACATCAATAACCACACCCCTGCCGGCGGCACCATCATCACCACCAGTCGCTGCCGCCACCACCACACCGCCACCGCTACCACTATTGTCGCCGCATCACGCGGGCACCAGTCTAGTTGTTAACAAAGCTAAACATGACAAAACTGTAATGAAACACGGGTTAATTTTCTAGTTTTTATCAAAGTTAAATTAATGGTGAATATGGAAGACTTGGAACTTTGGATACATGATACTGTGCATTCCCACATACCCATTTGTGTGCATATATAGTTTCTCCGTTGGATGAAGATTGAAAACGGCAAGCATGTGCTAAAACTGTACATTCCCCAACATTTGTGTGCATGTATAGTTTATCCGTTGGATGAAGATTGAAAACGGCAAGCATGTGCTAAAACTGTACATTCCCCATGAAAAGATTTCGAGCTATGGAATTTGGCTTTCCAAGATTAGTTTCACTTCCATAATTCCATATCCAACTAGACGGATGTCCGCATGATGCGGCAGTCATGGTGGTAGTGGCGGCGGTGTGGTTGTGACGATGACTGGTGGTGGTGGTGGCGGCAGCGAGTAGTACGTGTAGGTTATTTATGTAAAGGTTATTGATGTAAAAGGGATTAGTGTAGTTATTCTAAGAGTTAAGGAGTATATGTTGTAAATTAATTTCATTAAGGGTATTATAGGTATATCAAACAGAGATTTTTAAAATAGTGAATAAAGGTGAAAAGCATTATAGGTAGTTCAACCATGTAATTTGAGAAAGGAGATGAGGAAAGATTAATGCTTTATATAATAGTATAGAAGATGTATGCACCAAAATATTAAAATGATATAAAATTTTATTTAAACCTTGTTTATGCAAGAAATCAAAATGATACAAAGATTTGGTATGGTATTATTCATTATTCATTCAACCATTTATCACCAAATTTAATGTAAACTATTCACAACACCTAATTTATGTAATCCACTTATTACTAAAAATTAATTAAGATAAAAACCAAAATTTAATTTATAAAAGTACTTAACTAAAACAAACTTATTGAGATGTTTAAAACTTTTATCATATTGACTATTTGTTTATATAAATTTTTTAACGATCATTTGTAAATTTTGATAAAACACATGCAATACTTATTATATCATATTTTAAATATTTTTTAAGAAATCATTAACTATCGTGCATTGGGGTACTATAATTATTATAGTGTCTGTGTCTATATATATCTATAATCTTTTATAAAGCATTTACCCCTCTTTTAAAAAATGAGTTGATGTATCTATTTTATCCATCCCATCTATTAATATATTACTCAATCCCTAAAATACTTATAATACCCCTATTAATTTATTACTTATACTTTTTTTATACATTTAGTCAAATTTCTCTTCTTACATAATTACCTTATTTAATTACCAGTTTAATTTATTATAACTTAGATTTTATAATTCTTAATTATAAAAAACAATAATATAATTTTTTAATTCATCAAAATATTATCTTCTATACTACTACACCTACGAAGTGGCGACGAACCATTATAAAATCATTGAACAACGGGCATCTTGCTATTATATATATATATATATATATATATATATATATATAGAGAGAGAGAGAGAGAGAGAGAGAGTGAGAGGGTTAGATATTACAAAGCAAGTATTAGAGTAAAATAAGTAGGATAAAGTTTTAATCATTGGATCAATGATCATGATCAAGATGAATAAAATTGATACACGAAGATTTATATAACACAAGTATATCAAACTGATGCACTAAAATTCATAGAGCATAAGTATATAAATTAATGTATCAGAGATAAAACCAATTAATCATGATGGCTTCTATGATTTATCAGCACCGAACATAATATTATAATATAATATAAGTATAATATAATAATAATAATAATTGGGAGATGTACAAAGATGATTTCGTGGAAACTCAATTTTATGGCATCACTCCAAAAAGAAAGTTTAGGTTCTTAGTATGGAACATAAAAGACAATTGCAATTATACTCATGATTAGTAAATGTATATATTATGGGGGATGCTATAGACAATTGCAATTATATTCAGAGACCGAAAATATCACAAATTTTTTAGGTATTTGATTGTGACAAAATTTATATCAAAATGTAGATACAAATAAATCATTTACAACGGTATATTTAATTTTTTCTAAAAGTTTATATATAATAAGTTATGACGATAAAACACAAATTTCAAATAACTAATTAAAATATTAATAATTTTCAAAAAGGTGAATGATGTGACAGGGGCAAAAGGGGCGAATTTTTAAGAGCCACCCCTTCTGGGGGTCGGGTGTTTATAAGAAATTTAAGGGGTGTCTATAGCTCAGCCCTAAATTTAAAGAAAAATACATCATCTGTTGCGTCATACGTTGCATTGGTAGGCCCATATGGCAACATAGCCATTTTTGTTGTTTTTTTTTATATTATTTTTAATAAGGGGACATGCGTTACGATCTCGAAGTTGGCGTATCACATATGATAGAGCAGTAGAGCTGATGTAAAAAACCTATTATTCCAATCCAGAAATTATATGACGTGTGTATAATTTATTAAAATTTTTTCTTCATCTCATTATTTAATTGTGCAATGTGTAACTCCTCTTTTTTTTAAGAAAAATACTAAATGCAGCCCTTAGTGTTGCACTTAACGTGTATAAAAAAGTTGTATTTTTCATATCAAAAGTCCACCCTCTGAATTTTATGATAAGTGTACAACTATTTAATGCACCTTATATACAGCCTTTGGGGCTTTGTTTAGCAAAACCCCTTTTTTAAAAGGAGTATTAGAAGTATATTTTAGGAAAATATATTATGTTTGGCGTTTAGTGTTTAAAAAAATTTTAGAGTTTAAGTTTATGTTTTTCATAAATTAAATCTCGTAAGCTTTGTTTGGCATATAAAGAGCTTTAAAGACTTTTGAAAAAAAACTAGACGGATGCTACCGCGATTCAGCTGCGGCGGTATGATGGTGGCGGCAACTGGTGGTGGTGGCGACAGCAATGAGTAGTGTAGGTTATATCTAGCAAGACGCTAGAATACAAAGTTCAATCTATTATAGACAGTAATACAACAAAATCACAAACTAGAATCTTTTCGGAACTTTAACTGCTAGAACTGCAAAATGGATGAAAAACTCATGCCACTTACGATAAACAAGACATGAGCACCCCCCCCGGAGGCCGCGCCACTTTTTTTTTTACTTCATGGTGTTTTTGATGTAGTTCCAAACAAGTCCCAAGGATACACAACACGAAGAAAGAAGCTGTAACCCGAAGCTCCATGTCAACCGGATCCACTATCATAAAGCAAGCATAGATGCCACCATAATTTGCCAAATCAGCCATATAACAGGAACTCTTTGGGCGAATAGAAGCATAAGTGTAGACTTTCCACTTGTCCCGAGGTAATGGCTTGTAAACATCCATATCATACATCACGAATTGGTTTCTCGATCCACTCTTCCCAAGTTATATGAGACTTCCTGTCACGGTTAGAGATTCAAAGAAAAGATAAAGAAGTATTAGAGTTTAAGATTTCAAGGATACTGTCATGAATGTTTTTGTGAATGACATTGTTCATTGCTTTCCAAATATGTCACCACCAAATGAATACGACGTGACCTCCCGAAAAATGAGCCGTGTCACACCAATCCAAGATGTCCTTCGGTTCTGAGTTTGGAATATTAAGATGACACCAAGAATTTAAATGTTTTATGGTATCTTCACTAACTTGCATAGGTGAAAAAGATGATTTGTGCTTTCAAATCCATTGTTACATTGTAGACACTGAAAGGTGTTAACATCAATCCCTCTACCGAAAAGATATTAGTAGGCTAGTAATCACGAAGAATCTCCGTATGAAAATATTGATTTTCTTATAGACAAGGGAATTCCATCTAATTTGAATGTTGATAGTCGGAAGAGAGTGATGATCTAAAGTGTGGCACAAATAAGCAATAGAAAACATCGGCTTACCTTCCAAGTTTCACATCCAACTATCAGGAGTCTCGGTATCATTCATAGAGGGCCAAAAATAATTTTTCAACTCCATGTGTCTTTAGAAAAAAAAAACAAGATGGGGGTTTGGGGGGGGGGGGGGGGGGGGGGGGGGGGGGG
>JAOEHQ010011919.1:0-16149 GCA_025447715.1 Asclepias incarnata
GCCCTTTTTGATCTTGATAAATGGAGGGCTGAGATCGCGTCTCGCTGTCTTTTTTTAGGAGCTTGTCTCAAAATAACTCACCCCTATATATATATATATATATATATAATTTTTATTAGCTAAATCACTGAATATATAAGAAAAAAGTAAACAAACAATTAAATTGCTATTAAAAAAATAATAACAAATAAAAATAATCAATGTTCAAAAAATAAAAATAACAAATAAAAGTAATCAAACAAATTATAAATTAATCGGTGTTTAGAACACTAGTCTTCAATTCGCCCAAATCATCAAAGGCCGGTCTCTTCAACATCGGTCTTACATTACGTGGCGCAACAGGTGGCTAAGGCCGGTTTTGTAGACACCGGTCTTCTTTTTTCTTTTGCTTTTCCACCAAAGCTGGTGTTGGAGTCACCGTTCTTCATCTTTTTCTTTGTATAATAGACCGGTCATACAAACACCGTTCTTGAAATAATTTCTTTTTTCACCACAATCAGATGGCTATTCACTGCATTCACCATCTCTCTGTTTCCTCCTTCCAACGCGTGTACCTGTCTCTCTTCATAACATATTATTATCCCCTCACTATTTCTCCTCAAAACATATGTTTTGTATCCAGACAAAAGGGGTAGTTTCAGCACACTCAGCTCAAATATATGTTTTGGAATAGCACCTTTCAACATGTTTTTTCCTTTCATACAACCAACCTTCATTCTCATAACATAACATATAACCGTGTATTCATAACATATTTTTTTGAACGGCTTGAATTATACTTATTGCTAGCTAGAAGAAAGACAGGTGTATATTATGAAGAGAGACAGGGACACGTGTTGGAAGGATGGAACAAAGAGATGGTGAATGCAGTGAATGGCCATCTGATTGTGATGGAAAAAAAATTATTTCAAGAACGGTGTTTGTATGACCGGTGTACAAAGAAAAAGATGAAGAACGGTGACTCAAACACCAGCTTTGGTGGAAAAGCAAAAAAAAAAAGAAGAAGATGAAGACCGGTGTCTACAAGACCAGTCTTAGCCACCTGTTGCGCCACATAATGTAAGGCAGGTGTTGAAGAGGTCGGTCTTTGATGATTTAGCGAAGACTGGTATTCTAAACACCGGCTTTCTTAGTTTTACAAATTTTTTAAGCCAAATTCCTACAAACATCACAAGGCCTGAAAATTTCTTATCCATATAAATTTTTCGAGATATTATAAGTATATCAAATATAATTGTTTAAAATAGATAAGAGAATGACAAAGGTATAAAGGGCTAGTCTTTGAAAACCCACAAAACACAAAGTGTTACTACTACAAATGTGCGGCTCATAGGCAAACAAATAATACAATCGCATTCAAACCCAACGTGCCCAGGCCCAAAATGCCCAAGCCCATTACTGTTTACCAAAAATTCTTTTTTTAGGTTATAAATATTGAAATTGAAAGTATCAATTATTTTGATTTGAAGGTTTGAAGCGAATAAGGGTTAGGGGTGTTTTTAATTTCATAAAAAGTTGAATAAAAAAGCATTCGTTTAAATGGCAACTAATGTTTTATAGGAAAAAATTGCGAATGGCATTTGGATGTAATTGTTAAGGCTCCGGGTTTAATTTTTGTTGTCTATACTAATTGTTCTATGGTAACATGCTTGATGAAGGAAGACCAGCGGGGTTTTGGCCACCGGTTCAATCCTAAGACCATCTTCAATAGTGTGGTCATCATTAGGCATCCTTCAGCTGTTATGGCATATCCTTAAAAATCCTTACAAATCCTTACAAATCCTTTAAGTTCTTATAAATCCTTTAAATCCTTAATTTTACCTCTAACCAAACATACATCCTTAAATATCCTTACCTTTTCGCATCACCACATATATTTCATATACAAAAGAAAGTGTAAGGATTTGTAAGGATGACATCCTTGGCTAAGGATATCTAGCCACAATCTTTGGTTAAGGATTTACTTTAATGGTAAGGATATCTAATGATTTATAAGGATATCCTTAAAACAACCATTGGAAATGGTCTAAGGACGATCGGGTTTTACCTACCAGTGGACCTTGGGACAGGTCGGTTTTTCCGAGGACGTGGAGGTTAAATGGGCTAGGGGTTCCTTCCATCTGGGTTGGGCCAGTTGATGCGTACTTAGCCATTGGGACGTCGCGTACAGAATGGTTTGGATGTTCGACATGTATAAGTAAAAGATTTGTTGAAAGGTTCGAAGAGGAAAATATTGTTTTTCTATCGTTTATTATGAGAAACTCTGTACTCAACCTCACATCATCCTTCATATGTGACTATAACAATCACTTGGCTTCTCATTTATTATGAGAAACTTTGCATAATCGGCCTCGCACCATCCTTTGCCCGTGAATCGTGATCACTAGGCCTTATGATGTTATGCTCACACCACTTCCTTTTAGGACTGAGTTAGGAATGTCAATAAAATCTTCATCCGATAGGAAAACCCAAAACTCAAAATTATTGAACGGGTTAGGGGATGGCTTATTGGGTATGGGATGGGTTTCAAGGCATCAAATGGGGTTTTTCCGGATATGGGGCTTGTCATTTCTGACTTGACTCAAAACACATGATATATGATGACATATCCCTCCGCATATACGAAGGAATACACATGCGAAGTAAAATAGCAGTCGCTAACAATTCGGAGATGATTATAGTCTCTCCTATAATTCCGACGTTAATCCCGGAAACACATATATACGGATATACATTCCTTGTTAAAGGATAATTATCCAAAGTAACTAAATCATGATAAGCTTTATCTTGATGCTTCACATTTAAAGGAAAGATATACATCTTTTCCTCCAAGATATCCATCACCTATAAAAAGGGATTACACCCTCCCTTAATCGGTATGTCATATAATCACGTAAACCCTAAAAACATCACCGGCGTAAAGGCAGTGGCCTACCTTCGGGGAATCGCCAACAAACATACAAAACAATCTCTCCCTCAAATACTTTACTCCGAAGGTAATCTCGGTTTGGTGATCAATCAATATCATCATTCTAACATGTAGTATTTATATTTAACTTTACACCATCGTTATACAAAGATATAACATATATATCCTACTAGTCATCTTTGATACAAAATAAATTTTGAATATTAATATCATCATATTTTAACATGTCGTATCTATAACTATTAATTATGTTGTTAAGATAACTTAATATATTTATCTCACGTATTACGCGAAAAAATGATCTAGTAATAATAATAATTGCTTTATTTACTAGTACCTACCATACCATGTGATCATCACATATATAATAATATAATAATAATAATAATAACAATAACTTAAAAATTAATTAATCAATCCTGAATTAACTCCGCAAATCACTCTCCATCTCTATCTCTTTCTCTTCTCTTCCATATATATCCCAATAAATAATAATAACCTTTCTATCTTTTTTTTTTTGACAAGTTAATTTCCTTCAGATCTAGTTCTCTCTTCTACACTTTTTCCTCCCCTCCATTATATATGTATCAACTTACTTTCATGTCATGTTTATACGCTATATCTCTCTCTCTCATGGAGCAACAACCTATATTGTTTTTGTTCTATATTTCTATCCATCGATCACAATCTTCTTGTGATGACCGATTTTCACTTTCATGCATCTTTGATATGTTCTTGTGAATTGTGATAACCGATATCTTTGAAAAAGAATGAAAGTTGATCAATCTTGATGAAGCATATCATATGAAGAACGTATCAAAGATGCGTATGTTTATTTTTGATATCATGAAGATGTGGTAAGTGTATTAAGTTTTATTGTTTACTTTGATAATATATGTTTTTTTTATATGTTTTATGTTTCAATATTGCAATATTTTTTCTTTCTTTAAAAAAAAAAACAAACACTTTTCTCACAAACAATTAAACTTAATTACATGCTCTTCAATATGTTTGAAAACAAATATATGTTTTTTATATGTTTTATGTTTCAATATTGCAATATTTTTTTCTTTCTTTTAAAAAAAAAAACAAACACTTTTCTCACAAACAATTAAACTTAATTACATGCTCTTCAATATGTTTGAAAACAAGTAAATCCTTTTGTTATGCATAAGAATGTTATGACGCCACGATCTATGAATGTTGTTTTTAAATGTCTTAGTTTTCTTATACAAAAAAATTAGTGGCGCAGCTTGTTGCCTTTCTGATTCTATGTAATGAATATTAATGAAATCTTTATATGTAAACCTTTAATGAAATAAATAAAAAAAAAATTTAAAATTTTTAGCAAATTCATCATTTCATTAGATTAATAAATAAAATTTTATGTATTACGGAGTACATTCTTTTTTTAATTGAAAACAATGAAAACTCTTTACATCTCATGAATAATACTCGTACATTGAAATGGTTTTTTTGAACGGCCTAGATCATTTTTACTTTCTTTCGTACGACGGTTATTGAAATTCATATATTTTGTTTCACAGCCTACAAACCCAAACCCTAGAAATAATCAAAACACTTTTTTTACTCTTCCCCTGACTTTTCACCACACGTTACCGCCACCGCGCAAAAGATATGTTTCATCACACGTATTTTCTATATTTATGTTTTAATACCTTATAAAGCATTTACATAGTGTCTTAAATTTTGAATTTTTTAAATATTACCTTTTTTAACTTATTATTTAATGTTTATGTTATATTATATATATATACATTGATTTACATAACAATTTTTATTTATATATTTTTATCAATAACAACAAATACAATTTTTTATATACATGTGTTAGACAATTCAGAACTGACGGTCGGCGAAGTCGATTGCCAGACACCATCACCTTTTAACTTTAACCATCAACCACCGCGCATTGCGCGGGTATTATTTCTAGTTTCTATAAATGTTATCATATAGCTACCTAACTCCATTAAATATCAAACAAAGCAATTATTAAAAGGGTTCTGTTAAACTTATAAGTTTCCTAAAATATCAATTATAAATATTTATTTAATCAATAAATAAAATACACATCAATTCAATCTATCTAATACTTAATATTATAAAAAATAATAATAATTTTTGTCAAACCAAATAACAATTTATCAGGTGTTATATTTAGGGTATCTTCTTCTTTTTTTAATATAATATAATTGATTTATTGATTGATTTGCATAACAAATAAAACTTATATTATTAATTAAATAATAAAAAATATGTGGACGTCTATTTCCCCACAACCTCCTTTTACAGATCTCTTTCTCTCTATTCACTTGTGTGTTATAAAATGAATTATTTATTTATTTAATTACTACCATTTTGTTCCTGTTTTTATTAGATATGTAATTTGATCCAAAATTCAATTCAATTCAATTCAATTATTTATGAATATGGTTTCTGTATATAATGTCAGCAGTACAGCAACAGCAACAGCAACTGCTGTACGGAAATTTAACGACATTATCGTACAGAAAACATGTCCAGATTATTTTATTTTTGGTTTTGAAACCTCATTTGGAAATGGGGTTCGTGCGTTTTTGTATTTTCTAGCGCTTGCTTATTGTTTTCTTGGATTATCGGCCATAACTGCCCGTTTTTTTCTGTCTATGGAACATGTTGTTCAACAAACTAGAATTGTGATAGAGGTTGATCCTGTTAGTAATACGAAAACTGTTAAACATGTTAGATTCTGGAATTATACTATTGCGGATATTACTTTGTTAGCTTTTGGTACTAGCTTTCCTCAGATATCTTTGGCTACTATTGATGCTATTCGGAATATTGGCAATTTGTATGCTGGAGGTTTGTTTTACGCGTTTTGGGATTCGCACTGCTTATCTGCTTATTTTATTTATTATAACGTATTGATACCGGTCTACTAGATATAAGTAGTATTGAGGTCGTTTGAGATCGCTTGTCTCAACTGTTTATCTGATTAATTTGCGCGTAAAATGAGAAGTATGAATAAGCAGCTTGGTATTTGTGTATTCCCAACTGCTTATTCAAAAAGCACTAAGCAGATAAACAGTTTTACCGAGCAATCCAACTATCCAAGCTGCTTATAGCGTATTGATATATGATATGTAGTTTTGTTTGAGGTTGGTTATATCAACTGTTTATCTGATTATTTTGCGTGTCATATAAGGAGGTTTGAATAAGCAGCTTGGATTTACGTATTCCAAACTGCTTATGAAAAGCAACAAGCAGATAAACTGTTTTAGTAAAGAAGTTTTGAACGCCCTGAGATGTTGTATATTACTTTATTGAAGTTTGTGACATGCCCTTAAATTGATAGGTTTAGGCCCTGGAACACTTGTTGGTTCAGCTGCATTCGATCTATTTCCTATTCATGCGGTTTGTGTGGTGGTTCCAAAAGCTGGAGAACTGAAAAAGATTTCGGATTTGGGAGTTTGGATAGTGGAATTGTTTTGGTCATTTTGGGCATATATTTGGCTCTACATAATTTTGGAGGTGAGTCGAGATTATGAAATATGCATTTCTTTTCGGGTTCATTTTTGTGGTTTAAAATTTGTTGAAAATTTTCAATTTTGCAGGTTTGGAGTCCAAATGTGATTACTTTTTGGGAGGCTTTGTTGACAGTGCTGCAATTTGGGTTGTTGCTTTTGCACGCTTATGCACAAGACATGCGCTGGCCCTTTATATCTCTTCCTCTGTATGATACTATTTTCTGTCTTCAACTTCTAGAAATCTAAATTGTATGCATGATTCTAGGAAGTGGGCTAACTTGACATATTTTAGGCACACAAGTTAAGAAGCCACTAGCATTTATGTAGTTTTCTTCTTTAAAATCCGACTCTGTGTTTCAGGGAACGAAGTGTAAGGCCAGAGGAATGGGTACCAGCAGAGGTCTCACCATGCAAAAATGGAAATAATGTTTTATCTCCACATTACGATGATGACCGAGATAGAGAGATTGCAGACATATTTTCTATCCATGAAGGGAATGAGTCAAGTAAATATTTTCTATTTTCGATCTTTGATCCCAAATTTGTTTTTCTTTTATGCAGTCAATATGCTTTTACTATGGTTTGATATATGCCTTTTCGAACAGTATTCCCTGATAATTTCATGATTTTGTCAATCATCACAGACTGAGAATGTGATTGTTAAACTTGTAATTTGCAGGTCCTACATATCGACACCTGCCTTTAAGTGATCCAGAGTCGTCTGATAAGCATTTTGACGGAACGGACATTTATCCAGAACCTGATATTGTCTCCGTTTGGAAGCAGCAATTTGTTGATGCGCTCATGGTACCAATATAGTGTCAACAAATTCATTTTCATTGTAAATAATAATAGACTGCACAATAATCATACAGCCTACTTTTTCTTGCTTTGTTTAATAGATGGAAAGAACAAAATTGAGAGTGTCAAATAACAGTGTCTGGATGGGAAGGGTTTTCTGGCATGTTCTTGTTGCGCCATGGAGACTACTATTTGCGTTTGTGCCTCCATATCAGATTGCTCATGGTTGGATTGCGTTTATCTGTTCTTTGTGTTTCATCAGTGGAATAGCTTACATAGTTACAATACTCACAGACCTAATCAGCTGTGTTACAGGTTTGTGATAATTAGTGTCCAAACTGAGATTCCGATTTTGCTTACCTTATCGTGTAGTCATATTTATCATTCATTGTTGTAGGAATTAACGGTTATGTTATAGCATTCACTGCATTGGCAAGTGGAACCTCGTGGCCGGATTTAGTGGCTAGTAAGATTGCTGCTGAAAGACAAACAACTGCGGATTCTGCCATTGCAAACATTACTTGCAGGTAACTGTATCTCAAGTATGCTTTTAAAAAAAGAGCTCTATTAGACACCAAAAGAAACTGAAATATAATGATGCAGTTTCTTCCTGTGTTAAAATTTCAAAACTAATCATAACATTGTGATTTGTGTAGTAATTCCGTGAATATTTATGTGGGAATTGGAGTCCCGTGGCTGATTGACACAGCTTATAACTTGATAGCATATGGGGAACCTCTGCATATTGAGAATGCACGTGGGCTAAGTTTCTCATTGCTAGTTTTCTTCTCAACTTCTGTGGGTTGTATTTCAGTTTTGGTTCTTAGACGGATTGTGTTTGGTGGTGAACTTGGAGGACCGAGGGTTTGGGCGTGGATTACCTGTGCTTATTTCATGATGCTCTGGGTCATATTCGTTGTGTTATCATCTCTCAAAGTTTCTGGCATCATATGAGTAAATATTATTCGACAAATCATGCCTTGCCCACAATTATTCTTCCTGGGACGCCTTCTGCTCCCAGTTATTTGTTGTTGTAGTCATATTTTTTGTCCCATAAAAAGTATATTAGAAGCCATATCCATTTATTTTTGGCTACAAGAGATTCAAGACAAAAAATTCATTTGTAACATTTACCTACTAAACATGGCTATTATAATTGTTTAGATGTCATCTGTTACACCTTTATGCAAACACATTTAGAAATAGTGAACACAGTATATGATCGAATGCTCATTTTAGTAGATTGGAGTTCAAATCTCATCAAATAATGTTTACATGAAAGCAGCTACACAGAATATATATGGTTCAGAGCTGAACTTATAAAGCACATCGAATGACACTACATTCTAAAGAACCAAAAAACATGATTTGATTGACGAATTTTCCAGTAAACGTGTTTATGCTCTTGAAACTTAAATTCCTCATGCGACTGCACCCGTACAAGCTGTGACTGGTGCAGCATTATTTTGTTTCGCAGAACTGTATTTCTTGGTTATGAATCTGCAAATGTCAAAAACAAATAAACTTAAAATACAAAAATCGTCTTTAATAACCATAAGCAAAAACCAAATTTGTTCATTCACTTGCCTGAAGAAATCTCTCCATAAGAGTTCATACATCAACCAGTTCATCCCACTATCACCACCTCCACCATCTTTCTTGTTTGATGCAGCAGAAATCGTTCTACATATTTACTCTTATCGTTAATCAACAAACCTCACGAAACAAAACTAAATAACACAATAACATATGTTTTAACCATATATACCTAGAGGCAGACTTTTTTAACTCGTCAAACATAGAACGTGGCGAAAGACACCCCATTGCAAGCCATGGTGAAATTTTACATGAAAAATTTGCACCATAAATACTGCTATCATTACTTCCATCTTTATTAGGCTGTGCTTTACATTTAGAAGCAAACTTTTTAAGCCTTTCTAAAGCTTCACTCTCGCCTCCAACAAGCGAAGTATTAGCATTTGCTTTAGCCTAAACAACAATCACTATAACATGTTAACAAACCATAAATATACTTACAAAACATAAAAAGCGTGAGAAATGAACTGATTCACAACTTTTGCACTAAAACGTAAAGTTGTGAATCAGTTCACTTCTCACACTTCTAACACATACTTAGCTTTGTATTCGATCCACATTCACAGTACCAACGAAATAGCATAACATACATACATTCAAAACTCGTAAACTTATTAAAATGCTAAGAAAAACTCGTATACCTGACTCATAGTAGCAGTAGGGTTAAGACCCAAATCAACCAAAGACGGAATCTCACCAGGCTCAACATTACCACCAGCAGGCAACCCTCTCAACTGATCAAGCGCATCAATCGTTTTCCTAATCTTCAACCCTTGAACTTTCTCCCTAAACCCACCATAATTCGTGGGCATTTCTTCCAACTTAAACGGCAAATCATCGATATGATACAATGTACTTCCCCAAAAGTACTTAACCTCAACTCCCTCATCTTTCAACTTCATTTCAATCTTGTCCTCACCTTTAACTTCATCATGAGACACTTCCCTATGTGCATACACAGCTTCAGCACCAACATCCTTAACCAACTCAGCCAAAACCGTCTCGGGTTTCCCAATTCGCACAACCAAACCCGACCCTCTAGCTTCTAAATTCTTCCTCAAATTCTCAACAGACTCAATCAAAAAAGTAGCCCTGTAAGGGCCAGTCTTATCAAACCCTGAAGACGACTTCCCATAGTCTCTAGGGTCAAAAACATAAACAGGCAACACAGACATTGACTCATTGTTGGCAGTAGACAAACACTCGTTATCGAAAACCCTTAAATCGTTACGAAACCAGACGACAGAGGCCCTTCGAGCTCCAAAAGCGGACGAGGGGTCAGAGGGTCTGCGAGGGTTTAAGGATAGAGGGTTTTGGAGAGGGTTTGAAGAAAATGTGGGTTTTTTGGAAAGGTTTGTTTGGTTGAGGGAATTGGAAGATAGAGATAGAGTGTTATATATAGATGAAATTTGATGTGGGATTTTGAGTTTGAGGAATTTGGGGGTTTGAGGGGGCGGTGGGGAAATGAAATGGGTTGGAAGAAGAGATGATGATAAGGAAAGTGTGATGGAAGCGAAAGGAGTGATTGGGAGATGAGATTGTTGTTTATTATTATGATGATGGGTTTCTTCTGATTGGGTTTGGGTTTGGGTTTCGGAATCATGGGTGGTTTGTTGTTCATCTTTGTGAGGTTTTGGTGATTCCATTGTTGTGTTTCAGGGAAATGAAGAAGATAAAGTGTGTTTTTAAGGTTATGGTGTTTGTGGTTTGGTACTAGGAAGGGTGGACAGAGCCGAGGATAACGATGATAGATAAAAAATAATAATAATAATTATAAAAAAAAACATTTTTTGATTTTTTTTAAAATGTTTTAATAGTTGATCACGTGTTTAAAAAATTATTAGTAGGATGAATGAGAAAATTCTATTATGTTCTTTTTATTGATTGATTGATTTATTCATAAATATGTAAATTTCATTTTGTATTTAAATTTGTCATATGTCATCCCTCATCGGTTCACCAATAAAACCTATATATGTATTTCTTTTAAGAAGAAATGATCCGTAATGTAAATCTGTAAAGAAAAAAATTTCGATTTATCTCTTGAAACTTATTAAATGTACATGTTGAGTCTCCGGTTTGTGAGGGCGGCAGTACCCAAGTTGGGTACTGCCTACAGTACAGATCATATGCCCTTTCTTTTAATCAAAAGAATAACATTGATAAGAAATAAAAATAATGAAATCATTATATGTTTATTTTTTTGTTAAAAGAGTTAACAAATTGGTACTTTTAATGAGTAAAATCATTATATGTTTATTTTTTTTTTAATTTGCCCTATTTTAAATAATGAAAGTTAAACATAGCTAAAAAACCTTAAAATAACAAAATAAATTTGTCTAGCTGGAGAATCAAACATAATCTTCGAAACCAAGAATAATAGATGCGTAATCCTGTTTTTGTAGTTACAAATGCTCTAGACAATGTTTCATGTATATTATTATCTTAAAAATGATTTTTTATTTAAATGGTTAATAAATTATTCGTCGAATATTCAGTTCATTTATAACACATCGGCCAGGAATTGATCTAAATCTAAACTATCGACCAATTACTTCACTAACCAGGTCTATGATCATTAGTGTAATCAAACAATCATCTAATTTCTAATTATTATTTTTTCAGCATTAACCATTTTTAATTACTTTAAATATCAATCTTTAGCAAAGTACAACGCAAATCCAAAGTATAAGTATACAACTCATCCTACAAAAATATAATGCCTTCTTTTAAACAGCAAAAAGATTAATACTCTCCCTTTTTTTTTTTTATGGGAATGTCAAAAATCGCAGAACGGCATAGCAATGCAACAATAGCCTATGGAAAACTGAAAGTGCTGCAAGACGATAAAAGAAAACTGCTTCGAGCTGAGACACCGCCATTTTCTGACTTACCAGACTTAAGTATCTGTTCTTCTCAAGACTTATTTCGCTTCTTTAGCTTAATAGGCCTTATTTTCACACCAGGTGTCTTTTTAACCTATATTAACATAAATCATCCCAAGTTAAAATAACATTCAAACAGAATAATGTCTATTTTCTTTTATACCCAATGTGTGTATACAAAAGGTTCCGGTATCAATTAAGCAAAAAAACAGAAAGATGGCATACCTCAGGGCGGTTAAGTGCCCCAATCGTTGTTGCAGGGTTGAATTCGGGACCAAGAGGCATGCGGCGCGACCGGACAAAGTGTTCCTCATTCTTGAATGGATATGGTAACACCTTTGTCTGCAATTTTTCAGCCTGCAAGAAAATCCATTGTTTTAAAATGCCAACAATATAACAACACAATACTATTAGATAGGGGACTTGCTGAAGAAATGGACGAAAACAAAACTTCTGTCCATTGCAACTAATAAATTTTGCATGTTAACTCAAGATTCCAATTTTTAAAAACTAAAAATAAATGAATGTCCAGTTAAGATGTGCATCCAGTCTTTTTTTCGTTTAAATAATATATTAGTGTTCCATGAGTACCAACCTTTTTATCCACTTTTTCTGATATAATAACATGCTGAAGATGTGCATCGGGTCTTTTCTTAAGGTCCTCATCCCTCTTCTTTTTGGCTCTTTCATGTTCTGCCAGCATCCAAGAAGGCGGTCCTCTCTTTTTCTGTATACGAGTCCATTGCCCCCACCCAGGAAGCAAAACAGGCTTTTCGGGTTCTGGATTTTCTTCGTTCATAACCTCTTGTTTTGCCATCTCAAAATCTGCCTCCACATCATCTCCCGCAAATGCGCGTCTTATGAGATCATCTTGTGATGGCAATTCATAATCGGTCCCAGATGTTATAACTCCATCAATCATACGAATTTCACTATCTGTATCACTATCATCATCTCCATGCTTCATATAACCCAAAAGATAACAAAGTAAGAAACTTTTACCCAAAAAATGATGAACATGAAGCAAAAGTCAAACCTAAAGATACAAGATCACAAGATGTGTTACCTCTAAGTCTTCTAAATCTTTGTTGGAGGTCAGTTCTGCAACTTGTGATTTCTTCGTTTTTGTTTTTTTCTCACTTTTTTCCAGATTAGGATATTTCGTATCCCTCTTCTACAAATCGTAACATTGTTCAGAACGAAAAAGACGTAAAAACTTAAAAATGAAATAAAATAACAATTTTTACAATTTCGAAGGAAATGACAAAATCCTAAATAGCCAGCCGACTATGTGTACCTTTTTTGAGTTTGGCGGGAACAGAGAAACTTCATACTCAATCTTAGGCCCTGAATCTTTGGCAATATCATCAAAGCTCTATATAAAAATCGTCAAATGGTAATGTATTAGTGATCACTGACTTCTATTTCCTAAACAGCTAGAACAGACGAAAGAAAACATTAAATTTTATCACCTTAAACAAAGGATCATGCCCAATCTCTGACTCTTCCCGAAAAATACTAGTGTCAATAGTCACATCTTTTTGTGTATAATTCATCCTTCCATGTTTTTCATTAACATCTTCGATGGTTTGATCTTCGATGGTGTCATCATCATCTTCACTGTCCGTATTGTCAAAGTAATTATCCGTGTTCTTAACCTTCTTCTTGGGCTTTGAAACCTGTTTTTTTGGAGCACCAAATACCTTTCTGCCTCCTAAAGAACCTGTGTTATCTTTGAAATCATCGTCACCTTCCAATCTCTTTAAAGATGAGTTGAAGTCGTCTAGAGCAAGCCTAGCTTCTTCATCAGCTGCCTCTTTCTGCTTCTTCTGCCCACGAACCTACCAATGCATCAAACACCAATGACATAGTTAAAAAGATGTACTCTATCTAAAGAATATATATAAGATATGAAAGTTGAAATAGCAAAAGTTCACCATGAAAGGTAAAGAAAGGAGTCCTGATTTAGGAATGTCCTCGTCTTCACCCAACATTTCAAGCGTTCTCTTTTTTCCTTTCTCTAACAGCTTTAGTTTGGATGCATCATCCTCGCAACCGGAGATGTCTTCATCATCATCCTCCCAGCTGTCATCGCTACTATCATCATCATCATCATCATGCATGGAATTTCTTTTTCGGATTAAAAGAGCATGTTGCTGAAGCTGGTCTGATATAGCGGCACGTGTTCCATCATCTTGAACATCAAAACCACGTTTCTTGATGCGCTTAGCCCATTTAGAAGTGTTCTTGTGCTTTAAAGTCAAACGTTCCTGTCATACATGAAAGTTAAAGATTAAGGTCATCATTTTATCTGCTGCTCTTTTGACCACAAAAGTGATAAAAAGGACACCTCAGCTCTCTTAAACTCCTCCTTCTCAGCAAGTTCTCTTGCAGCTTCAGGGTCCATTTCGATCTCAGTGTTTGCCAATTTTGATTTATCTTTCTTCAACAAACGACGATAAGTTTTGGACTTTATATGTTTAATCCTTTTCGACTTAAGTTCATGACGAAATAAAAGACTACGCATTTTAGCAAGACGGTCCTGGCGTTCTTTCACATCTTCTACGGAAATCTGTTTAAACACGCACAGCAAAACAAAAAGTAAAAACAATTATTGTGTATGAAATGTCTTCTGCTGCACTTAATGTAAAGAGAATGGAGATTTAAAGAGCCAACTGCATAGATATGCAACCAACTTTCCTGAAAATTGTTCGAGGTAAATGGCAACCAAGTATTTTCCCACTAACAAAAATACTACTAACTTTCATTTTTTCCATTATTTCGGGTAGCTAGTAAACTTGATCAGTTGATCCAGTCACCAAGGTAACTAGTGAACCTGACATAGATGTGGAAACGACCATTTACAATAAC
This sequence comes from Asclepias incarnata, assembly GCA_025447715.1. Lineage (NCBI taxonomy): Eukaryota > Viridiplantae > Streptophyta > Magnoliopsida > Gentianales > Apocynaceae > Asclepias > Asclepias incarnata. Next base: position 14,610 of record JAOEHQ010011919.1, read on the forward strand.
ACCCACCTGATCAAATAAGCATAAAAATTTAAAGACACACTTTTCAAATACAGAATATTTGACAGCCTCAAATATAAAAAAGCTTAACGTTTACCTCAATAGGAACTTTTCAAAAGTCTTTTTTTTTTAACATAGAAACTTTTCAAAAGTCTACTAGTTAATCAGAATAAAGTGTTGAGGACCATATAAGAGGACCATACCTTGTTAAGTTCCAAAAGTCTTGCACCATCTCCCTTATGAGCATCTGAAAGTTCTTTAGCATTTATTAACGAATCCATTTTTTTCTCAAATTCAGTCCTGGGTCTAAAATCAGACGCTATTGCCCCTATAGTGGAATAACCTACGTTTATATCTTCGTCAAAGTAAATAGTAGGCGCTTCTCTATTTTTCTTCACTAAAGGTTCAAATTCAGTAAGTTTTTTCTTTGCATGAACATAAGTGATTCTTCTATCCACTTTCTGTTGTTGTGATTTTGGAAGAGGAGCAGATATGGCCACTGACTTTTTCTCCATCCGTTGCATGTCTTTTCTAATTTTACTAAATCCAGATTTCCCATGAAGAGGATTCAAAAGATCATCAACGCTAATGCGACCATCACCATCCAAAACATCACGGCTTGGATTAAATTCAGACTCTGCGTACGCCTCATATATTACAGTATCATTTTTCTTTTTCTTGCCTGTAAATTTAACGCAGCGTATGATTAGCAACAGAATTTAGAGGCTATTTGATTGATCTTTACAAACTTATCTTACCTTCAAAAGCTTCGCCAGGCAGTCCAGTGATGCCTTGTAACATTCTTGAATGCTTTTCGTCATCACCGTCGTCATCATCGCTGTCTCCATTTTGCGAACCTTCTTCTTCATCATCATCAGATGCTACATCTTCATCCTATTGACAATTAAAACAATCATACAATGAAAATTTGTCTTTGTCAAAACAACTTGAGGGTCATAATCACTGAAAAAATTCAATCGGTACGTTGAACTTAATGGCAGCATTGCTGCACTAGCTTGCTTATATCACTATCTTAAATCATCAGATTAAGCTTTTTAAATTGTCAACAGATATTTACTCAACATCAGATAAGTCATAAGTCCAAAAGTTACAAATGTCTTATTTATAAGTAAAAAAAAAAAGAACTATGTCATATTTGTTGCCACTTATGATTGTGAACTTATCATAAACAATCATAAGCACGAATATCATTATATTAATAAGTAAAGCATAAACCAAACAGCATTGTAAACTACAAGAATTATGTCATTTGTTCACGCTCAACTCATTTTTTATTCTACATTTATAAGTGCCAAAACTAACATGATTTTTCATATTTCTTCAAACTTATAAATTACAAACATCTTTACAAATGACATATTTGTTGTAGTTGGTACTATGTTATCCTTCTTTAAAGAAAAGCCTACATTTTGAAATTTAAACGACAAACCTAGAATACAATTATGTTCCAACGTAACCCCATTCATAGAGTTGGTTATAACTTAAGGGTGTTTAAATTAGCTAAACTTTTATACTTATCGAA
>JAOEHQ010011930.1:0-27215 GCA_025447715.1 Asclepias incarnata
TTTCTTTATCATATTTTTTCTTTAACAATTGAATGTTATATTAATAACTTAATAAGCTAAAAGTGTATTAAAAAAAACAAAAAAACAAACAAACCAAAACCGAAAACCGACCCAAACCGAACCGAAAAACTGACAAACTGAACCGAACCAAAACTGAATCCAACGGTTTTGGTTTTCTAAAAACCAAACGGATCGGTTTGGGTTTTAGTTTTAAGTCAAAACCGACTCATGCTCACTCCTACTTTTAGTTGCATACTTGCACGGCGTACAAAATGTCCAAAATTTACTATGCGGGTAAGTAGCATAGTGTTTATATAATATAATGGGAGTAAGTTTTTCCATCCTTTCCATTGTTACCCATAAAAAAAACAAAAAGTTTTTTCATTGATAGTGTCAAAAAATTTTGATGATGATTATCACATGTAGTTTTATATAATGTGAAAAATAACGTGATTTGTTAATTTATTGATTTCATTAAAGATAGTTTTGGTTTAAAAATCATAAAGTCCATTTATTTTTAAAAGCATGTTTTTATTTGATTTTCATAAATTGAAATAAAAAAATAATAATTACAACAAAATAAATTGGTAATTAATTGAGTTAGTTACAGAAATTAAGAAATTGTAATAATTATATAAGGTAACTATTGCTTAAATTTAAAGTATGTTAGTCATTTTCAATTTTAAGGTTTAATCAAAAGTAAAACACCTTTATAAGACCTCCCCAATGGTCTCGTCGGTTTGGCACCAACGAGCCGTCAGTTTGTAAACACCATTGGTACCACCTCTTCACTTGTGCTCGTCAGACGAACTTCTTTTTGTGTGTAAAAATATATGTTTTTGTTCGTAAAATAAGGTGACAAAGAAAGTGACTCATCATTGTTGACAGGGATGTATCAGTTTTTGTGTCAATTTAGAAGTACTCGGGAGCATATCAGTTTCTGTGTCGGGTTAGAAGTACTGATTTGGTATTGAGCAAACAACTTGATACAGATTTTTCTTGTTTATTATAAAGATTTTTTCATGGTTAATACTAAAATGTTGTTGGCCATAGCTTTTTTTTCATAACCATATTTTTCAAATCCAGCCACCAACAGCGGCAACAGACCAACAATACAAGGCATCATGTTTCGGTTGGTTCTGTGTCAATTGATACAAAGTCTGGCGTCGGTCGAGGTTGCAAACCAGGATGTTCAACGTAGAGACTGCTCAGTGTCGCCTTTGTACGGATGCACGGATAACAGTTCGAGGTTAAAAGAATGATTTGGCGGTCCGGGATAGGCTATTAAATACCTGTTGCTCTAAAAAAAAGTGAATCATCTTCATAGGTTTTAAACATCTTATGATAGCTCAACAGATGGATTGGATATCTACTCAAAATAAGTTGGATGTTTAATCTGTTACACGTCAAAATCAGCCTTAAATCACATTTCAAGCCATTTCGGAACCAGTGATAGATTTTCTTCGATTTCTATTCAAGGTTATTTCATTCTTTCTCTCTCAAAAACGACTTTTAAGCCATTACAAATCACACTTTAACTCACAAAGGAGCATTTAAACTCTAATAATTACCCATGCATCAGTCAATTAGTATTTAGGAGAAGGTTAAACCATTGGCAGAAATAAAAACCACATAGCTATCTATGTCAACTGATTCAAACTAAACGTGCAGAGCAGAACCAGTCACATATAATATATGCATGAATATAGCCAACCAAAATGATCAGTCAAGTATTATAAGCAACCTTACTTTGGCATTATTGAAAGATTGAAAGGTATACCAGCTTCAAATAACCCTTACTGATTTTCACCATTTGGCTCAAAAAGATGGCAAAGAAATAATACCCAAGCCAAGAAACCCACAACAAAAGTTATGCAAGAAACCCACAAACCAACAATTGTATGACCTTCATGCCAAGATTGCACCAAACATGTAACTAAAATCGGTTATAACATGGTCTAGATAAGTAAACCAAACAACACAAAAGCATCCAACATACTAAAACGACCCAACAATTGAAGAAATTAACATACACGATACGCTTAAGCAGCGGCACCTTTGCCCTTCTTTCTTTGAAGCTTTTTCACGTAGAACTCAAGCTCTTTCCCCTCCAAAATGTAACTGTTTTTTCCACAAAGTAGAGAGAGAAACATAGGGTAAGAGATTTTACACGCTGATTCAAAAGTTATACTATTATTAAAATCATACAGTTTCTGTAAATATATTTGACACGGTAATCTTTTATTAACAAACCGAAACTACTTTCAGGTGTATCATGTCAACCAACAACACGGGGAGCAAAAACAACTACTCATTTTAACTCAACCTTGTTTTAACCCGTCCAGCCTGCCCAACCCACCAATTTGCAACCCCTTGTTAGCAAGAAATAAAAATAAAATTATGATAATGATGTATTATGAATGATACTCACCCATCAGCTCTGCCACATTGACCTGGGCGAGAAGAAATGCAAGCATACAGCCTTCCAGAGCTGAACTGTTCTTCAACATGTGAATCAAGTTTACGCTCTTCTTGACGCTTCTCAATCTTTCTCTGGACATGGTTGCTCTTTTTGGTTTCCTCTGTTGCTGCTTCTCCTTCCTGAACCAGCACAAATAAGGGATATCATTTCACACTATCACAAATTAATATCAAATTGTCCATATAACAGACAAATTAGAGATAGCAACTGATAAGGCACCAGTTGCTACTCATGCATTTGAAAGGAATTTGTTATCGGTCTGAACAGCCTAGTACAGTATCATTAAGCTTGAGTTTATAAAGGTTCATAATGTCAAAGTGCAACAAGATAAAAGTTTTGAAAAAAAAACTCTTCGCTGCAAGCATCGTTTATTTAGAAAGAAAAAAAAAGGGTCCCAAGAGTTCAAATGAGCATATCTATATCTTGTATCTACATTTACTATTTAGTTACACACTATCATAGAAAATCCCGCAAGCCTACGCAAAAAAAAAGGGGTGATTTCCCATACTGCCTGTCGAGTCAAAAGGTCACCAACTTATTCATATCATAAACATATCCATGAAACCGGAGGTCAGATATGATATATACCACAGTAAGCTTCTTATATCTCAAATTAAATCCGCTTTCTACTTGGACAAGCCCATTATGACCAAAAACAGAGACCCCAAACTTGACAACCAAAACAGACAATGATCCAAAACTTAAGAAAATCTTTAAATGGCACTTTCATCAAGTGGAGATATCAAACGCATTTTCAATAACCGAATGAATGATAGATTAACCTTCGCTCAATACAAAACACTAGCAATTAATTACACGACACTTTCATAAATCATACCTCTCCATCCTTCTTAGTAGCAGCAGCAGCAGCCTTCTTCTTCCTACCAATATCAACCCCATAATGTTGCAAGTACCATTGCTTAAATGGAGCAGCATCCACTTGCACAATAGCACCTTTCACAAGAGTCTGTGTTCTCACAAGCTCGTTGTTTGATGCGTTATACACCACATCAAGAATACGAGTCTTGCGAGTAACAGCTTCACTTCCCCAAGAGTAATTTCCAGTGTCCAACCTAAGTGCTCTCCACTTCACATTACCTCCCCTAACTCGAACTCTCCTCACTGTCTTGTTGCTTGAGATCTTCGTGTTAGCCGGCTGACGTCCGAGCTCGTACCTTCACCAATATTCACATTTAAATATCACAGGTCAACACTATTTTCGTATTCAACATACCATATAAAGAAAAATATCGTTACTAATCATCATTTGGAATTCCATAACCATTCAACAATAAAGCCGATCAACTACATTTGTATTACTCCAAGTTATTTAATTTTAAATAAAACACATGAAATTAACAAAAGATTGTGTCTGTGAAATTAATGGAGTCTATTATGTAACTAGCAATTTTTAATGGTGGAATTTGTCTAAGAAAAATTCACCTTGATAAGACATTAGAGGCCATGGGATAGAATGGACCAGTTACATATATGTAATGGTTCTTGATTACTTGTGAGCAAAGAGTTGTTATGGCTCAGCCTAATGTAGAGGGAGCAAGGACTCATAGCAGAAGAGTAGCAAATTATCATCAGATGGGTTGCTTGGAAACCATCCAAAAAGATCTAGAACAAACAATAAACGTGACAACTTCTTGATTAGAGTTAGAGACTAATTTCTGTATGGGGTCCAACTACAACAACAACAACAACAACAACGGTACCCAATCCCTGCAAAAAGCGGGGTATGGGGTCCAACTACATGATTGCATATGTTTTGTACTCTTATAAAAGAATTATTGTGCTTCTGTACTATTTTATTATAATAATAATAATAATAATAATAATAAAAGATGTGTTCATACTTTCGCTTCTTCCTCCAGGTCTTCTGCTTGCTTCCGGTGGCACGCCTCTTGTGCATAGAATCACGTGAGATATCTGTGGTTCCATAATACATACATATACATATACACAACAATAATAAGACGACATTTTAAAAGCTAAAATAAGTATGTATAGATTGATGTATAGAAATTAACGGAAAAATAACAATAATAAGATTAATAACATCTTCATCTTTTCCCCTAATCGTGCTTACAACAACAACAACAATAACAATAATAAAAATCCAAATAATATTACTTACATCTTTACCCCAATTGTAAATCTGATCTAAATGTAAATATGAACAACCCCATTTGAGATCTGATTTAAAGAAACCAAAAAAGTTTCAAGCTTTAACTTTTCATTCAAAAATTAATTAAAAAATAAATAAATAAATACTAAATTAGTACCTAATTGAGAAGAAGATGGAGATGAGGAAGACAAAAAAATAAAACCAACAAAAGGTGTTTTACAGTTTAGATCGAAATCAAAAAGATAAAAATCATTTACAGATTTTTTTAATCCAAATCTGCATTTTTCGGATAAAAGAAAAATTAAACAAAAAAAAGGAAAAAAAAACTTTAAAAACTAAACTTTTGTTGATCATCTTGTAACAATGAAGATGAATGAAGATAAAGATGCAAACTATAAAGTGTATAAATATAGATCTAATAAGCAAGATAAATGAAGAAAGAAAACTAAATGGGTGAATAAAGAAGAACAAACAAAAAAAAAAACTTGGTTATATTAGACCAAACAAAAAAAAAATTACCTCCAATCTTCACTGCTTCTTCCATCTACTTTCATCCGTAAAAAAATAAAATCACTGAAGACCAAACAAAAAGGTATTCAATAATATGAATAAGAAGAAGAAGAGAGATCGATGGTAGGAAGTACAGAGATTAGAAATATATGAGATGGGTTTTAATTTAAGAGACATATGGGTTTCAAACTTTTTGGGGATAATATTGGAGGGGCTTTCAATTTTTTGGGAGGGGTTTCAATTTTTTTTTTTTTAATTGCCGCCAATATATGGTGCATATATATATATATATATTTATTATTTTTAGCATTAATTCAATTATATATATATATATATATATATTGTTGGTAGAGTTAGGGGTGTTATTCGGTTTTGTTATTCGGGTTTCGGGTTATTTGGGTCGGGTTATTCGGTTTTTCATGAATATTAACTAACCCGTAACCCAACCCGAATAAGATTCAGGTTATTTGGGTTCGGGTTATTTGGGGTTAGGTCGGGTTTCGGGTATCCAAATTTAAACCCAAATAAATAATAAGCAAATAAATTTGGAAAGTGTTTGGGTTTTGATTGTTAGAGATTTTTCTTAAAACTTTTATATTGTGTTGTGTAAGGAAGAAAACTTGTGATGGGATCATAAGTTATTGGCAAGTGTGGTTTGGTTTGGGAATCGGAACAGAAAACGTGTGTATAAGTCTTAAGCATATGGAGTTATGGAATATGGATGACAGTTTGTATTTCTTATTGTAAGTAACTAGCCATTTTTTTTTAATATAAAAGTGCAAATTCAATTTTTAATCAAGTAGTATAAATTATAAACTATAAACGTTGTTCATAGTTTTACTAATAATAATATCAAATAGTTATAAAAAAAATAATAAAAGGCTTATTCGGGTTATTCGGGTGACCCAAATCTTTTTATGTTTAACCCATTTACCAAACCATATAAAAGATTTGGTTCGGGTTAACCCAAATAACCCACATAAACCTGAATAAGGTGACACATATGATCCAAACCCATTCGGGTTGGGTCGGGTTATTTAGGTTCGGTTTTTTTTTTTGAACCCCTACCCCTTATCTCTTCTCCCTCTCTTCCCCCTGCCAACGATTACACACACACACACACAAAGCACACCCACGCACCCATCTCCAAAACCATCACCACCCACCAGCGGCAATCACCACCGTCCATCACCACCGCCGCCATCAATCCCCAAAACCATCACCACCCACCGACGTCAATCACCAGCGTCCATCACCTGCGTCGCCATCAATCCCCAAAACCATCATCACCCACCGGCGTCAATCACCACCGTCCATCACCGCCACCATCAATCCCTAACACTATCGTCTTCAATCACCAACCCCACAGGCTTCAATCACCACCTCAACTCATATACACAACTCTCTATAAGGGTTATATACATTTTTATTTTTATTTTTTCAAAGCTAATTTTTTTTTTTCTTCCAGAATTGGGGGTCTCATCAAATCGGTTTGTACAACCACGGGAATTCAATTTTCTACTTTTTGGGGTGTTCATCAATTGGGAAAAAGCAGGTTGTCATCAAATAAAGCATGGTATGTTCAACAATTTTTTCTCCTACTTTATGTCTATTTTGAATATAACATTTATTCACCAATTATATTGCTTACTCTTTAAGAAAATGACTTAGCAGTTATGATATTGGTTACTGTTACTTATTTCAATGTTTGGAATTTAGTGTATTAGATGGGGTGTTGCTACATTGTACTTAATTCGACGTTATGTAGAGGAGATTAATGGAATCCAGTTCAAGGTTATTTTTTGGAGTGCTGTCTTTGTAATTGGTAGTGTAAAAGTTCTCCAATGGTTTCATATAAGAACCAAATTCACTTGACAGACCGACTATCCGTTGTTGACAGGCCGTCTGCTTAGATGGGCGGGTAAATTATATTAATTTGTAAATGATTTGTCCATGTTTTAGCATACTAATTTGTAAATTATATTTTGCTGAACTTTTTTATACATGAAGTTACCATCGACCTAGTAATTTCAAAATTTATTTCCCTGTTGTCTTAAATCAAAGTTTTTAAACCACCCTTTGAAGATTTCACATTACACAAGGAAATTAAAATACTTCTATGATATTTAACTTCTTGTAATAAAGTTTGACGTATATGTCTTTGCCATAATCCATGGCCAAGTTGATCTTGACTGTTTTTTCGTATTGGTGTTAATAGCGTGTGCTGGTAAAAGGGTGGAAAGGAGCAAGCTGGAGCTTTGGGTACTTGGATTGGATACCTAGGATGATGCATTGCTCATTTTATGGTAAGGTTGAAAATTACATAGCGAGATTAAACTAGGACATTCTCAGGAGTTCTAACATTGTTGAATTATATGTAAATTATGAATGATATGTGTTTAAATGGGAACCATTGATTTAACTTTTGACATTCATACAGGTTGGCAATTCATATAGTGCTACTAACTGTGAATATAAGGTAATTCGCTTTTAAATAATCACCTCCAACATTGCTTATTTGATTCTTTTATTATCTCCGGTAACTTTTATACTTCGGTTCACTACTGAAGAGAGGTACCAGTTCACTACTAAAGTAGATAACTCACCACTGTAGGCTGCAAAGGATGATGACAGCATTTACACCGTTACAATATCACACAATAAGAGGAGGCTATTATGACGCCACAAAGGTAAGTTATAACATATATTAACAAACCAATCATTCATTGTTTAAAGTTAAAAAAAAAGGGCATGATGGGCTACTAGGCGAGTGAGTAGGGTTGGGTCACATTATGGTACGGGTAGAAATGGACCATTTCAAGTTGGATAATTCTGCAAGATTGCACACCCTCATGTTGTTGTCCATATTTTTCAAATATATACTTTGTAACAACAAATGAATATATTTGAATACATAACTAAGGAGCAATGGTTCTAGCTTTAACAAATTCAATGGTAACTCGGATAATGCTTTGATGTTTGATATCACTCACTGTTATACTTCAATTTGTAATGAATTTATGTACTAAGTTAATAACATGTAAAATACACGTTTATAGATTTTAGAAATTAAACAATTCCATCATAATTATTCTGTTGTAGACTTTGATAGTTCGAAACATTCTTTATCTGTCATTTATAATGATCAGCTTCTTATGTGTCGTTTTGTAGATCAGCCACATCAGGTCGTCGTTTTCAGTCTCTCATCTTCCAAGCCTAAGGAACTCTTTGCAAAAGTATGTATGCATTTGGGCTATGATATGATAGACCATGACAAATAACGGACATCTGATTAGGCCGGTCTATCTTCAAGCATACTCTATCCATTTTTTAAAGTTTTCTTCATAACTAATTAGTTCATTTCATTGTACAAAAACAAAATAATTACAACAAGATGGACTTGCAAACATTCTTTGCCCATTTGTTATGCCACTATTGGTGTGACATTAGTTTGTTGTTGCCAAATCTGTGTTTCTAGGCTAAACTGTTATGTGATACCGTTTTTGTTATGATTTAAAGGTACAAGAGTCTTTTGTAGATTTCCCATGGAATCTGATCACATATTCACAGAAACTTTTTATCAATGATTGGCAGGGGAATGAGACGAGGGCAATGAGACGATCGAACTGGAGAAGAGGTTTGGTGCAGATGTGGCATTTATGGGGGTCGAAAAATAGTGTTTTGATTAATAGTGAAGTGAAGGTTGAGTTGTATGGGCTGCATATAGGGTTGCCATTGAAGGATTTTGCTATGAACCACAACCCATGGCTCTTAAGGTTTTTGCTCGAGCTAATTTTATGTGATTTTTTTACTTGCATCTATGAAGTCGTACTACATTTTTTCTATTTGGTATGAAGTTTTTGCCTTTTATGATGCGAGTAATTGTTCTCTTTATGGTTGTTTTTAGCATAATTTTTGAATGAGGTGAATAACAATGTAGGAAAAAACGACAAAGATAAATTTAAATCCAGGGCAACGCCTGGGTAATATACATAAGTAAGAGTAACCCCCAAATCATTTTAGATTATTGGGAGATGTTGATTTGGGAAGTCTAACCCCAAATCAACAACAGCCTCCTCCTGCTGCTGTTGATCATCAAGACCCTTCACCGTTGATATTAAGAAAGGTTCCGATGATTATTGATGATTTTGCTAATGAAAATGGAGAATAAGAGTTTTTGACACCCGAGAAGATGTTGCGAACTCTATCGACATTGTTGAGAAATTGGTGATGTTGGAGTTAAAAAGATTGAAGAGAACACCCACCGCGAAAAGAGCAGAACGGGAGAAAAAGATGCGGACTCTCATGTCTATGCAGTAAAAAATTGATGTCAGTTAAAGAGGTGATTTGATCTGATCAAATCTTTCTTAGATTTGGAGGGCTCTACTCCTTTGGTTGGTTTGGTTGATTATCCACCGATAATTGGGCAAAAAAATGTGTTAGTTTGTTCTTTCAGACAGTAAAGATGAGTTTAGTCTAATTCGTAGTTATACCGATAATTGGGCAAAAAAAAGTGTTAGTTTGTTCTTTCAGACAGTAAAGATGAGTTTAGTCTAATTCTTAGTTATACCATGATAGGAGTTTAATTCGTAACTACACCAGTTTAAAATATTAATAATAGTTTACGTATGCAATGCTATCTTTCAAGAGAACCTCTTGGTGCTTTCACATTGTCCAGTTTAAAAATTGATGTCACATTCAACACAGTTCACTGATTTTTAGATGCATTATTCATGGTTCATATCTTCATTATTCATAACTCTTGCTTCTTGCAATGTCAATTTTAATTTAGTTTGTATCCATATAGGCATTTGTAATATGTTGGATCAATTTCATAACTCAGTTGTGTCCATTTTGTTACTGAAATTTGTTTTAGTAAGATTTTTGCCACACCGTGTGTACTGTATTATATATAACCCACGATTGTTTCGTACATTCATGCAACAATACGGTACCGCTACCTAACCATCGCTTTTTTTAGAAGTACTGCCGCAACGCGCGGGTACCCCTTATAAAGCATCAACCCCCCTCTCATCTTTTTCTCAAATTACAATTTTGAACTACCCAAAATACACCTCTCTTTTACTTATTATTTCTAAATCTCCACTTGATATACCTATAATACCCTTAATGAAATTAGTTTACAACATTTATCCCTTAACTTCTAAAATAACTACACTACTCCCTTTTACATCAATAACATTTACATCAATAGTCTACACTACTCGCCGCCGCCGCCACCAGTCGCCACCACCACCACCCGTTCACCGCCACCACCACCATCACCGCCGCATTGCGCAGACATTCGTCTAGTATATAGGAACCCGTGAGAACCCCTTTTTCCATCAATATTCATAGGGGTAATAATGTACTTTTTTTAAATTATTAATTAAATTTTAAAAAATAAAAAAGTTAGGGGGCGCTTGATTCAAAATGGGGAATGGGAAAGGCAAAGGGAAAAGGAATGCAAAGGAATACTAAGGAATATTATTATTGCAGCACGTTGTAACAGGTGGTGGTGGTGACAACCGGTGATGGTGGTGGTGGTAATGGTGGCGGCATGTGGTGGTGATGGTGGCGGGAGGTGGTGACAGGTGGTGGTGGTGGTGACAGGTGGTAGTGACAGGGGATGATGGTGGCAGCATGTGGTTACAGGTGGTGGTGATGGTAGTGATGGTGGCGACAGGTAGTGGTCATGGTGGCGACAAGTGGTGGTGGTGACATGTTGTTTTGACAGGTGGTGGTGGTGGTGGTAGCAGCAGGTGGTTACATGTGGTGGTGGTTGTGGTGACAACCGGAGATGGTGGTGGTGATGGTGGCAGCAAGTGGTGGTGTCGACAAGTGGTGGTGATGGTTGCGACAAGTGGTGGTGCTGGCGGTAGGTGGTGACGGATGGTGGTGGCAGCAGGTGGTGGTGGTAGTTGTGGTGACAACCGATGATGGTGATGGTGGCGGCCGGTGGTGGTGGTGGCGGCAAGTGGTGGCGGCCGGTGGTGGTGACAGGTGGTGGTGGTGATGGTGATGGTGATGAGAGATGGTGGTGAGGAATCAAGTGGGTTATCATTACCATTCCCCCCAATTTAGTGAGTAATGGTCCATTACCCACTATTGATTAATGATTGCATTCCTTACCCCTAACCAAGCATAATTAATCATTATCTTTCCCATTCCTTACCCCATAATACCCCCAACCAAGCATCCCCTTATGACTTCACAATTATTAACTCTATCGTTTAATAATGACACTTCTGATATTATAAGTTTAATAATGATATTTTTAATATTTAAAAATTTAATTAAATATCTATGATATTTTGAAGCTTGAAATTTTCCCAATTTTTAAAGATCCCAAAATGAAAATAAGATACTAGTCCTACGAGTACGTAGTAATTAGGGTTTTACTTTTAACTCCTTCGAAGTGAAAAACATTAAAAATCCAAGGGTAAATTTTGAGGGATTTCCTACGTACATTCTTTCCACCCAATTCTCCCCGCCACTTCTTCATCCGAAAATCATGGTCTCCAATCCTTTCATCCAAACACAATTTCTTTTGTCAATCTTTAGTTTTTACCTCACAAAGTTTTCAACTTTCTTCCAAGATTTCTGGATTACATAACACCCTTTTCACAAATTTCAGTAATTTTTTTTATTATTGGTTCATTTGAGATTAAAAAAAAAGATAGTAAAAAAGTCATGAATTTACTGCAGTTTGAATAAGAAGATGAATGGAGAGAAGAGAATAATTGCCTCTTGGGTTGGATTCTTGATCCTCATTTTAGTTGTTTTTGTGGGTCATTTCCCACACAATGTTTGGTGTCAAAAAACTCCTGCTTCGCGTAAGCCAAAACCTCGATTATCGCCTTTGCTTTCGAACCTTTTTCTTGGAAGGTTTAACAAAACAATCGACAAGTTCCAGCCGGATATCGAAAGGGAGATAGGATTTTGCACGGAAGATGTGTGAGTGATTAGCTAATACTTATGTTAATTGTATCGATTTTTACTCCTTGGTGTTTCACTTTTATATGGATTTATGTGTTATGTTTTAGGAAAAAAGATTTTAATGGAGCATTTGATTTCCAAGGCAGAGATCAATTCTTCCAGAAGTGCCAAAACAAGTTAAAAGGTGATGCATTTCAAGAAACCGAAATTCTTGTTGCATTTGTCGTTTATGTTAATATGGGATGTTTGGCGTTGCTTTTTGAAAACAATGACGTGCTATGAAATAATCGTGATTAGATAATTTGTTGTAATTAAACTGGCTGCAGGAGATGGTGTTTTGATGTAGTTTTGTTGTTTAAAGACATGATAATAAGCTGTAATCCTGTTTGGCAAATTCTGATTAGTTAAGGATTTAATTATGTAAAATGATTATCTGCGACTTGAAAATGCCATGATGGGATAATGACTTTCCAAACACAATGCTAAAACACCCTTTTAAGTGTTTACAACTATTGACTTTGTATTACTTTTTTGCAGACCTCCCAGTTCGACTGTGTACTGTGTCGGAACTTAGAGTATACTTTACTAGTTTCTTGAAAAATGCCGGGGACAAGAAAAGTGTTTCTCAATCTCATTTCTTAGAACCAACACGAAACTGCAATCTGACGTCATGGTCGGATGGATGTGAGGCGGGCTGGGCAAGTGCAGTCAATCCGGGCCAAAAATATGATTATAACGAGACTGATCCAAAAAAGATGCCTTTTCGGACCACTAACAGCAAACCATGTTGCGAGGGGTTTTTCTGTCCAGAAGGTCTCACTTGCATGATACGTGAGTAGTTTACCAAATTCTTCATCAAAGTTGCCCAATTTTGTTCTAGTTGCTTACTTGCTTATGGTAATTTATGTTGATATGTGACTGCAGCATGCCCATTGGGTGCACACTGCCCTGTTGCAAAGCTCAATCCAACAAATGGGATTTGTTTGCCGTAAGTAATTATTTAAAATTAATCCTGATTTTGTATCTCTTAATATTCTTTGTGGCTCATATTATATACATTATTAATAACATGTATTCTTAGAAATCTTTTTGCAGATACAATTACCAATTACCTTCAGGCAAGATGAATCATAGTTGTGGTACAGCCGATATGTGGGTTCCTGTACATTTGGGTAAAGAAATATTCTGCGATCCAGGATATTATTGTCCAACTACCATCAAGAAAATTCAATGCCCTCGAGGGTATTTTGATATTTTATTATATTTCCATAGCGGTGCATTAGCGTTCTGTCAGTTGATCCTTCCAATATGTGTTTGTTGATACATAATTCTTGGTTTGATTACAGATTCTATTGCAGGATGGGGTCTAGAGTTAAATACCGTAAGTTCTTATCATCTCTAGTATTATTGTGATTTAAATTTTTTGTCAATAACCTCAACCAAATCAGTTTAATGTCCATAAAGAATACATATATCTGTTTCCTGTTATGAATGTTTAGCTTTTTATGTGATATGCAGGGTGCTTTGCTGGCACCAAGTGTGAGAAGGGAACAGATATTCCAAGCATGCAGGTTTTTGGAATCTTGCTTATTGTAAGTATTTGGTAGTTCTTTACAGATTATGTTCTGCGTTTCTCCTCTATATGTTTTCTTAGCCCATGTAGGTTCATGGAATCTTGTTATACCATTTAGGCCCTCGGGGTGTAATGCTTTTTGAATTTCATTGATTAAAGAGTCAGAACTTGCCAAACACACAAACATTTAATTATTTCAATTTTAAACATTTGCAGCACAACTTCTCAAAAAAAAAAAAAAAAAATCTAAAACACATCCAAACTTTTGCTTTTTTAGAGCTTGTTATGCTAAGTTATTATCTGATCTGATTATTTCGTAACACATAATCACATGTAAAACATACATCCAAACAAATCGTTAGGCTGTAAATTAGAGATGATACTAATGCCACTATATATGATGCTATGTAATGGTTTTTTGTAGGCTTTGTTGACGGCTATACTGATCGTCGTATATAATTGCTCAGATCAAGTAATCTCAACTCGTTATGAAAAACAAGCAAAGTCCAGGGAAGCAGCAGCTAAGTATGCTCGAGAAACAGCACAAGCAAGGCAAAAATCAAGAGCTACAAAAGATGCATGGAAACCGTCGGGATTACAAGGGTTGCAAGAAACACTGTCACGGACATTTTCCAGAACAAAAACCAAAGGCTCAACCCAAAATATAGGTTTCTCAGGTGCACAGGGAAACAAAAAAGAAGCACATTCAATTGATGATAATTTGGAGAGTGCTAAAGGTTCCAATTTGGAAAACGGTGATAAAAATACAAAACATGCGCGTAAAGCTTCAAAAGAATTGCATACTAGAAGTCAAATATTTAAATATGCATATGGTCAAATTGAGAAAGAGAAGGCAATGGGAGAGATGAACATGAACATGGACATGTATGGTGATGTTGATGTTTTGAGGAGAAGGCCTAAGATTGAGGTTGCTTTTAAGGAGTTAACGCTAACTTTAAAGGGAAAACGTAGGAATATTATGAGGTGTGTTAGTGGAAAGATTTTACCAGGTAGGATATCAGCTGTAATGGGACCTTCTGGGGCAGGCAAAACGACCTTTTTATCTGCTTTGACCGGAAAGATAAGCGGATGTACTATGTCCGGGGATATTCTGATTAATGGGAAGACCGAATCTATTCACTCTTACCAAAAGATAATTGGGTTTGTACCACAAGATGATATCGTTCATGGAGATTTGACTGTAGAAGAGAATTTGCGGTTCAGTGCACGATGCAGGTATGCCAACTTATTTCTGCCTCTGGCAGTCAACTTTGGTGATTTCTGTTTGGGTGACCACTGACCAGACTTATTTTTGCCAGAAAAACCCATTAAAGCTACAAAAAAGCTTATTTATGGTTGTTACCTAAAATCTTATTATTTTGGGCCGGCAATCAGGTCGGGTTCAGCTTGGCGGGTAGAAATTACGTAACCTGAACCTGACCTGATATCGTAATCGGGTTGAGGAAAACTCAACCCTAGCAATTAGTACACTCCTGCTAACCTAGAAATCTGAGAACCTGATTAACAAACGGGTCAAACAGGTTGGCAGGTTGGTTTCGGGTCAAATGGGTTGGTTTCGGGTCAAATGGGTTGGTTTCAGGTCAAATGGGTTGGATGGTTGGTTTCGGGTCAAAGAAATTGATTTCAGGTCAAACACGTCAAACGGGTAGGCAGGTTCTGACTGTTAGATAGTTTTTGTATATATATTTTTAAAAGGGTTAAAGTCATGGGAGTATACGTCACACTTTGAAGAAGTACATGATTAAAAGCGAACATTTTGCAGAAGTACGTTACATTTTGGTGACTTTAACCCTTTTTAAATTACTTTCGGATTGGCAAGTCACCCTGTTAACCGAAATTGTCAACCTGAACCCAAACAGAAGAATAACCAGGTTGGGGGTTGGTGGATCGGGAATTCTCAACCTATCTTCGATGAACGGTTTTCTATTGACAGTTTAATTTATTTTTCTAGCTTGAAGTATAAATTAGATCAAAGTTGGTTACCATTATATGTAATTAGCCCTATCATATTATTATAAACTGACTTATGTTTTGTATCATTGCTAAATCCTGCAATTGAAGATTGTCTGCCGATTTGCCAAAAGCAGATAAAGTTCTCATAACCGAAAGAGTTATCGAATCGTTGGGACTTCAGGGAGTAAGAGATTCTAAAGTCGGGACAGTTGAAAAACGGGGGATTTCTGGTGGCCAAAGAAAACGGGTCAATGTTGGGCTCGAGATGGTCATGGAACCGTCACTGTTGATCTTAGATGAGCCCACATCCGGTTTGGATAGTGCATCTTCTAGTTTACTTCTAAGAGCTCTTCGGCGAGAAGCTCTTGAAGGTGTTAACATCAGCATGGTTGTACACCAACCAAGGTATATAACAAGATTTATATTATGGTATTAATTTGTCTGGAAATGTGACAGGGTTTTATTTTTCAGCTACTCTTTGTATAAGATGTTTGACGATTTGATACTTCTAGCAAAAGGTGGTCTAACCGTGTACCATGGGCCAGTAGAGAAGGTCGAGGAGTACTTTGCGGGTCTAGGAATCACGATACCTGACCGTGTAAATACCCCTGATCACTTAATTGATATTCTCGAGGGTATGACAAAACCTGGAGGAAATGTGACAGCTCAGCAGCTACCGGTTAAATGGATGCTTCATAATGGGTACCGAGTAGCACCAGATATGTTGCATTTATGTGATCAAAATGGATCATCACCAACATCATTATCGTCATCATCATCATCATCTACATCTAATAAGCATGTTGAGGGCAGCCAAAGGGAAGTTGAAAAGTATAATTACTTCACAACCCCTGATTTGTCGGGCCGAGTAACTCCTGGAGTTTTTAGACAGTACAGATATTACATTGGGAGGTAATAATATTAGGGAAAGCTCCAAAATATTGCAATATACTATTAACTTTTATTTATATACAGAATGCAACTTTTTCCATAATGGAACTGTTTTTTGTGTTTGACAGGGTTGCTAAGCAGAGATTGCGAGATGCTAGAGCACAAGCTGCAGACTATTTAATTCTTTTGCTTGCTGGAGCATGCTTAGGAACCATGGCTGAAGTGAGTGATGTGTCATTTGGATATACTGGTTATCAATATACCGTCATTGCTGTCTGTAAGTGCAAATTATAAAGATAACACAAATCCTTTTTGAAGTATGATGTGCATGTTGTAACATGTATCAAGAAAGCGTAAATTTCTTTACTAAACTAATCGTTGTTTCTTGATGCATGATTTCAGCTCTGTTATGCATGATCGGAGCTTTGAGAACTTTTGCTATGGATAAATTACAGTATAGAAGGGAGAATGCTAGTGGCATGAACAGTTTATCTTATTTTCTGGCCAAAGATACGATGGACCTTTTAAATGTAGTTACGAAGCCATTAGTTTATCTCTGCATGTTCTACTTTTTCAGCTATCCAAGATCAAGCTTCGAGTCAAATTATTTGATTTTGTTGTGCCTGGTTTATTGTGTAACGGGAATATCTTATACACTTGCCATCTCCCTCGAGTTTAGCCAAGCCCAATTGGTATGTCGACTTTGGAAACAACCAACTATTTGATTTATTATTAGGGTCATGATGTATTCTCTTAAAAATCCTCCTAAATAACATATGGAAATCATATATATATATAGAAATAGGACCCGCTTTCTCAAACTTCTATAGATGAGTGTCCATCGTAATTAAGAGGATTAGTAATAAGATTTTTAAGAGGATATATCATTTCTCATATTATTATGGATTCGGCTTCTATGCATTTCCATATGTGCAGGTCATGCCGGTACCCAATTAGGCAATTAGATTCTATCATGTGACTAACTTGATTCCGACCAACCATGTTGCCTCACAAACTTGTTATAATCTCTTTTCTCATGACAACATGATTGGTCGGATTTAAGCTAGAGGTTACATGGCTGGATTTAACTGGACATGCATATAAAGTTGATTTGTATGATTATTTATTGTGACTTGTGAGTCTTCATACATTAACATGTAACATTGTTTTTTTAACTCTCTTCAGTGGTCTGTGCTTCTTCCTGTTGTTTTGACACTCATTGCAAATCAAGACAAAAGTTCTGCCATTTCATTAGTATCAAAGTTTGTATTTCCCAGATGGGCTATGGAAGCCTTTGTTATTGCAAATGCCAAAGAGTAGGTTCTTGAATTACATTTTTGAATTACACCACAAATTAATATCATTAAGAGCTAGCATGATGATAGCTTAGTTTGATTTTTCAGGTACTCGGGCGTTTGGTTGATGACACGATGTGCTGCATTGAAGAAATTTAATTTTGATATTCATAACTCGAAGAAATGTCTATGCTATCTTATGGCAACAGGAGTAGGCTGTCGGATTTTAGCTTTCATATGTTTGATCTCTAGGTCCAAGTAGCTTAAATTTGAACTCCATCGGGTTGACTTTTAGCGTGACTCAATGTGTCCTTGGTGCCTCAAGAAGCGGGAGATCTCATGTTTGATTATCAACACTTTGAGGGCCATGCCTACTCCCCGGAAGCCCTAACTTCGTTCTAGGCCTTGTGGAAGGGGCGTACACAGATCCTTTGGACTAAATGTGTTAGATACCTCAGTGAAAAAATCGCCTTTCTTTTCTAGCTCTTTTTTGCTTTCTTCGTTTTGTGTAGAGTATGCTAGTACTAGAAATACTATATAGATTTCGTTTTTTTTTCCCTTACTGCAAGGCGATAGCTTAGCTTATTTTGAATCGTACAAATACGAGGTGTTGTACAAATGAAAGTTGTTCCATATGAAGGGAAAATATTTCTCTATTTTTATGTCATTTTGGTGACAAATCATCAAGTTTATCTTTTCGGTCAATGTAACCATGTGAAAATATTCCAAGACTGTAAAGTATTCTAGTAGCAAAGAAAAGGAGAGTTGGAAATTTAAGAATATATTAGAAGAGTTGAAAAGATTGTCTACATCTTGGGTAGTAATCTCTATTCTCGGATAGGGTAAAACCGTCTACATCTTACCTACTCCGTACCCCGCTCATGGCGGGATTAGGTATCATTGTTGTATTAGATTAGAAGAGTTTAAAAGATTTGAGGAAGAATAAGGAAGATTGACTAATGATAAACTTCCCCTGGATACAATTGGTTCATATAAATAATTATTTCTATATCCAAATTAACAAACTATATTTATTAGTAATTACTTACATAACAGGGTAGCATTGACTTTTAAGTTCGTTTACTTGTGTTTGTTATATTGGGTTGACTTCCTTTCCTGCCTTTGCAAAAGTCTCGCCCACCTTCTTCAGCTAACGCAGTGATGATCATGGTTATTCTGGGTTGAAAGGTGAGGTTTTGAGTCCTTTTTAAAGTAAAATGTGTTTATTTGTGTGGATTTCTTAGATTGTTTTTTGAATTCAAACTAGTTTGTGTTATAATGAAAATTTGCGGTATTTTCTATGCTTCATATATGATTGTGTCGTATTTTCTTTTGACAGGTAACAACTTTAAAATTTACTTATTGTTTGATGGTTTCGCCTTTGTTGTTAATAGCATCAGTTACAGTTAATTGGATCATCTGTTTGGACTTTGTAATTTATGAGTTTGCGTTTCCTTTCTTACAGCCAGGTCTGTACATTATTCATGCGAATTCTGCTCATGCAACTGAATCCTTGAACAATGGTCTTCTGTTACCAATGTTGGTCGTTGATGATGCGATACAATATCAATATAAAACGGATGCCCAAGAAACTTGCTGATCTTAAGCAAAGCCACAAAAAATTTCAACCAGTCTTCCAAGATCGGGGAGGGTAGATATGGAAGTGTACATATGGGGACCGTCAAGAGCTTGGAACATCCGTTTAATGATATTCAGGTGGCTATTAAGCGGGTTAAAAGAGGACAAAAGGCAAGTCTTCCTTAAACCTTCTGTTAAAAAAGCATTTGATGTTATGATTTCGGTAACAGGAACAAAGGCAGTGGACAGTTGAACTGAAACTTATTGGGAAAATTAAGCACGCACCCAAACCTTGTGAGGCTAATTGGCTATTGCGAAACTAAAAGAAACTGGATCTTAGTGTATGAATATATGCCAAATGGAAGTTTAAATGATCATTTATCGGTCAAGTCAAATACACCTCTCTCTTGGGACACGAGACTAAAGATAGCCCAAGATGCTGCTACTGTTTGTTACACCTCCATTCCGGGTTGCATCAGGTGTTTAAACTTCAAGTATTAGTGTTTAGCAAAAAATTTCTTAATTTAATATTTAATACTACTATATAACATAACATTATCTAAGCATTTGTTCTATTAAAATTTTATAGTAGCGAATCATATTTGGAGATTTTAGACCCTCGAATATTCTTCTAGACAGTCACATGAATGCTAAGCTTCTGACTTTGGATTTTCTAAGGAAAGTCCTCAAGAGGGACGGACTAATGTCTCAACATCGGTATGTTCATGTCAGGAAAGCCCTCTTCTTCTTTTTTTCTTTTGCTTGTTTTAAGAATAAAAACAAATCTTTGAAAACAACGTAGATGGTAGGAACAAAAGCATATGAAGCTCCAGAATATGTCAAAAGTGGGCATCTAACATCCAAGATCGACATATGGAGCTTTGGTATATTCCTCAAGGAGCTGATCACAGGTGGACGTCCACTTGCCCAAGAAAACGGCGAGAACAATCCTGAATGCTTGACGTGGGTATGCTGCTATGCAGATGTGGGGAAGTCAAAGCTACTAATTGACCCGAGGCTTGAAGGTGAGTATTCTGAAAATTCAATGCAGATGGTAGCTTCTATAGCAAACAAGTGTTTAGCCAATGATCCAGAGTTGAGGCCAGGGATGAGTGAGGTCCTGAAATTGGTAGAAGAAGCTATAGCCTTGAAGACGAAAAATCACCAACTTCTGAAATTCAAATGTTGGTCGGACCTCGCGACTCATGTATGCTGAAAACCTGTTATGAGAATGAAATTAAGTTATTTCAAAGTCTCTATTTGTTACTTGAGATTTCAAAACTGGTCTTCGTATATTGTTTGAGAGATATTCGGGTCGAATGCTTGGAAAATATCGTGTTTTTTCTGCATACTAAAATTGAATGTCTATTTAGATTTGCTCATGTTGAACCTCTTTCTATCAAACCTAGTTCTTTTGAGCTCTTAAATCAAACTCAACCTAAGCTTAAACTTGCATCAAGAAGAATCAAGTTCATACTTGGCCTAACATTTTAAACATAAAAATAAAAAAGAAAAATAAAAAAAGAAAAAGAAGAAGGAAAGAAGTTTGCAAACCTACCCACTCTTTTTTTTAACATTTAAAGGATTATTTTTTTTTAAAAAAAAACCCTTGTATTGTACAAAAAATATGCAAAAATAGGCCAAACATAATGGTCTTCATTAGAGACAAGATCAATCACAGTTATTAGTAACATACTTTTATAAGCAATAGACCATGTGTCACAATTTTTAGGGAGATATATTCATACCATAATTTTTAATAGATCTATCACAATTATGCATAATTATTATAAAAGTTGTTTAGTGCGGTAAATAAATCAAAGCTTGTAGTAAGTCTATCATCTTCCTGATGTGTAAAACTGTAAATAGAGAAATAATACACCTACCTAAACTCATATGTGTAAAAATATATCTAATCCATACATCACATAACACAAGTTTAATAATAATTTTCTTTTATCATTAAATTTGTCACCTAAATCTTGTTTTTAAGCATATATCAAAATAGCCACATTTATCTGTGTTTTTTGGAAGGAAATATCATAAGCAAAGAAGTTAAATTTACATAGTTTTATGCAAGTTAATACGCGGATGAGCCTATGAGTTGTACACGGCCTATAAATATGACAAGACTTTTTTGTTTTCTTTCATTTTAAATTCATAACAACTTACTTAATAATAATAATAATAGTCATTTAAAAGATTCACATTCTAAAATTACACTTCTTCAAGGTGGTCTAATTTGTTTCATTCTGATACAAAAAGGATTCGGGTTTCAAATTCTATATATCCGAGTAAAAAAAAAAAGGTGGATTTTTTTCTCCACTTTTTTTAGCTTTATATTTTAAGATTTTGCTAAAACCATAGCTTGTTAATACGCAGTAAAACATTATACATAAAATACCCTCTTCTAAAAATAGTAATAATTAGTAACAGATCATGGGAATCGTATTAACTGTAGCCCATCTAAGGTTAGCAAAATCCTACTTTTTAAACCAAATTGTGGGTTTTTGTGGGATTTTTACATTGTTTTATAAATTCTTTACTTTTTTATATGAATATATATAAGTGTGTGTGTGTGTGTGTATATATATATATATATATATATGCATATTGACTTATTTCTGCTTCATGTATACTGGGTCAAACTCTGTTTGGTTATTTGATCTGGGTATCAGGTTTTGGGGCTTACCTGATTGATAGTTATTTTTTGCATACATTAGTTGGAATATGTGTTTGACTTGATCAAATTTTAAATCTTGTTACTATTGATAGGTTTGTTTTTAACTGAGGTAAAAGCTGGTGATAATCTGGAGAGGTAAAAAGTATTTCTAGTTAGGAAGGAATGTGTTAGATTATTTGGATTTGTAAACTTTGTTGCTTTACCAAAGGGCATTTGGCCTGGAGACCTGTCTACCAAAAGATTGTGGGTTCTAGTCCCGTGGGGGACAAAGTGTAAATATGTGTGGAAGGTTGTAAGGAAATACTATTACCGTTAGGCATAAGGCCTATTGGTTACTCATAATGAACTATAGTCCTGAGTGTGAATTTTCCGCTTATAGGCTGCTAAGTGCATTTTACAGGATACAACTACCATAGTGTCCCCTTGTCTTGGCAGGTGATTTGTAAACATCAAAAATTGATTCACACATAAAGTGTGATATAGTGACCAGTACTATTGCTGCGGTGGCATTGTAAATATATGTATGAATCAGATTTTTTTTATGTGTATAAATCACCTCCAGTTGGTTTTGCTCATCTTTGATGATCTAGTACAAAAGTTCTCATATGTTACATTATGTTTCAAAGGTTTGGCTATGCAGACTCTGGATCATGGTTTTCTCAATTGTATTTGTAATTTATGACATTGTAGTTTCCTTCTTACAGCCTAATCTGTATTCTTTACTGTAGATATGGATAAATAGTCAACAAGAGTCAAGGGAGGGTGTTTATTTAGCTATGCATCTTTCTCTGATGCCGCACTAGGGTTGAATAATGGTTTTCTGTATTTTGGGCCGTTTCTCTCTTATATTTACCAGAGAAGATGAAACAACCCCCCAAGCAAACAGATCAGTATTTTTTTCCGCACTTTCACAATTAGATTCGAGCCAATCTGAGCCTGGGCCTGAAGCTAGTTCTCGGAATGTCTCAGAAATGAACCCTAGGTATTCAAGCACTCTTAGGGCTTTCACACTTGCTGAGCTCAAAGCAGCCACTGGAAACTTTAAAGACAAGATTGGGGAGGGTGGATTTGGGAATGTACACAAGGGCGTGGTCAAGAGCTTAGAATACCCGTATAATGATATTCGTGTGGCCGTGAAGCGAGGAAAAAGAGGGCGACAGGTAAATCTTCCTTAAACTTCCTTGTTAATTTATGCTTTACTGGTTAAGGATTTTTCTCATTACCAATTTGTGCTTAGTGCTTACAGTCTGTATGAATTTTCTCAAGATAGTTGTTGCGTCCATCACCTAACTGTTTGAAATGTCATTACATGTTCAAGTTGAAGAAAATCTTGTGGACTAAGATGGAAAATAGTTAATCTTTTGTAATGCTTACTATGGTGTTATAGGTGATTTAGTTTGTGTACTAACAACGGTAACGTCACAATTGTGTGGGATTGAAAATTAATATATGGTGAAAGGTCTTAGATAAATATACTATAAACATAAATACAAATATTAATGCGAGTATTTAGTTGGGTTAACTGTCTATTTGCTAGAGATAGGGATATTTTCTGGTAATCATACTTGTTTTTTAATCAAATAAGTCTATAAATAACTATTAGGACAAGGGGAACAATATCCTTGATTGAAGATTGATTAGGATTTTGTTGGGCATCATTGGGAGAGTCAACTTACCTTTTGGAAAGTAAGCTATTTTGATGATACCGTCTGTCTCTAGAGTCTAATAAGAAACAGACTTTTGTTTATGTTTGCATTTTGTTTATTTTCAATGTAATTAGATCCGGTCATTTGATATTGCTACTGGGGTTTAGGATTAAACTTGAGCGTATGTCACAGATCAACAGATGGACCCGCGTGCCTACACATTAAACGTAATAAACCACAACTAGACCCTAATTCTGATATTTAGGCATTTAGGTGTAAATTGGTAAGAATTTATCTTACATGCATAGAAGAGTGGAAAATAGTTTTAGTTGGCAGTCCATAGCACTCTTCCACATTGATAGAGAAATGAGAAACTTGAACACCTTATACGGGGCCTTTTGGAGTGCGTGTTGTGATAGAAAATCTTATTAGTGCATACAAATCACAAATAGTCAGTGTTGAGTGTTTGGATGGAGACAATCGATTCTGATTATCTGCTTATTTTAGAGTGAAATAATCATTTGAGAGTAGCTTATTCAAAAGTCCTTATCTGATTATTCCATAGGCATAATCTATTTCAGAACGAAAACCTAACGTGGGCCTTACGTTGTTGCTATTAATAACTCTCAACATGGTTTGAAGTTGAGATTATGAGGTTTGGGTCAGTCTACTTTGGGCTCGGGGTGGTATATTAACCTAAAAATGATATTCGGTAAATGCCCGATAACTCTTAAGATATGTCATTCATCACATAAAAAGTTGCAGATCTTTATTCTCCTTTTGAAATTGAAGCTTACTCTGGTTAAATGCTTTGGGTGACAGGAATTCAAGCAGTGGGAGACAGAAATAAAAGTTCTTGGGAAGATTAAGCATCCAAACCTTGTAAACCTTGTTGGCTACTGTAATGAAGATTTCGGAAATGAAAACAACTGGCTTTTGGTCTATGAATATATGCCTAATGGAAGCTTAGATGATCATTTATCGGCTAGTTCGAAAGCACCTCTCTCGTGGCATGTGAGATTAAAGATAGCCCGGGATGCCGCTACTGGTTTGACATACCTACATGAGGGAATGGGACTGGGAGAGGAATGTCAGGTGCTTATATGCCCTTGTAATTGTGTGTTTTCTGTTTTGTTTTGTTTGATGATATACTATATAACGGTATTTATGTTAATGTTGCATATGTTGCAGCTAATCTTCAGAGATTTCAAGCCCTCTAATATTCTTCTAGACAGCCAAATGAATGCTAGGCTTTCAGACTTCGGGTTTGCTAGGGACGGTCCTCAAGATGGTCGGACTCATGTCTCAACATTGGTATGTTCATTTCAAAAGAAAAAAAAAATTCTATATACTGATACATCTGTTTTACTATCACAAGCATGAAAACAAATTTATTGCTACCATCAAACTTGACACTTTGTTTTTTTTCTGATGAGAAATGGTATTATTACTAGAAAAGAGAACGTGTATTAGATCACATATAGTAATTGTTATGTAAATGGGTAATCGGATGAGGTATTCCTTGTTCATGTTACCTGGTGAGAGTGAGTTTTTTGACTCAAATGTATGCAGCCTAACTAGGCTATCCCGGTGATCTTTTCCCGAACCCTTTCCTTGGCCACTGCCAAGATATTTACCTAGTGAGGTTCAAACTTGAGACCTCTTGTGACTTGTGAGGACATCGGGCGCCTGACCCGAACAAGGAATGGTGATGGTTATATAGTTTGACTAATTGTTATGTGTTTGATAGTAATGTTGGTCGTGGCTAAAACATATGATTTGCCGACTACAATGTAAATTTATTTTTGTGGCTTTTACTATTCTTCTGATTCGGGAATTTCACGGATTGGCTGAAACCGAACAGACAGACCAAATTGAAAGCCATTTGGCCGGTTTGGCCCGCCATAACTCGGCTTTTTCTGTACCATTATATACGGTTCAGTTTGCTGTTTGAAGGTCTAAACTGGACGTTTAAGCCGAACCAATTCATATCTATAAATATTGCAGTTTAGTTTTGAGTTCGATTGGTTCTGGATGCCGAGTTTATAGATCTGACTCGCACTCTAGACACTTTTCTGGTTTTGCAATCTTTGTTAAATCGGTTTTTTATATCAAATTATAAAAAAAAACTCTTTTTTTCCCATCCATATCCCCTTAACATATTAAATGTTTTGTTGTAAGTTATAATAAAAAAAGGCTAAATAAATTAATTTGGTGAAAGCTGCCAACCCAGCGTAAATACGGGTTTTGATCATTTGGCCCATTTGGAATACTATTATGGTTAGTTTGGTTTGGAAAATGTCAAACTAAGGTTACTAGTTTAACATAATAGATCTACACTGGCCTAACTGAACTGAAGTCCTATTTCTGACATCATGAGCTATTTATAATCAGGTGGTTGGAACAAAGGGATATGCAGCTCCAGAGTATGTCCAAACTGGCCGTCTAACATCCAAAGTCGACGTATGGAGCTATGGAATCTTTCTTGAAGAGCTGATCACAGGTCGACGCCCAGTTGCCCAAAAACACTCTGAGAACAATCCTAAATGCTTGAGGTGGATATGCTGCTACACAGGTGAGGAAAGATCAAAGCCAATAATACCTGACCCGAGGCTTGAAAACAGGTACTCTGAGAGATCAATGCAAAAGGTAATTTCTATATCCAAAAAGTGTTTGCTCAAGGACCCAAAGTTGAGGCCAACAATGGGGGAGGTACTGCAAATGGTGAACGAGGCTATCGCATCGGAAGAACTGCAATCTCTAAACGATGACAGGACTTAAAAGACTCGGTATGCTAAAGATTCGTTATATATATGAAACTGAATGATTTATTTCAAAGACATTTTTTCCATTGGACTCCCGATGCTTTCTCCATGCATTGTTGTGTTAAGGTGGTGTCGACTCTTTTTTGACTTGTCAAACCCTCTCTGTGTAAATTGTTTTGAGATATATTCAGGCTGAATGTTGGAAATATACTAGGAAGAGTGTGTATATGGCTATGTATAGAAATTGAATGTTTTATACAGACATGTTTTTGCCCATTTGGAAATAGATTTAAACCCATAAAACATTCTTTCGAGGCTTTTGCTACAAGGATCTTAATCTTCACATGGTGTTTCTCTTGCATGATCTATCTTTCATTATATATATAGAGGTTATGGTTTTGCTTTTCAAATCGAGGGTTGTATTCAAGGGCGCAGCTTATATACCCCCGAATTTTTTTTTGCGATGTAGGGGTATATAGTTTTCGTGTATAAAATTTCGGTATATTCGGTTTCGACCCCCCATTTTAGAAAAAATTTTAGATCCTGACCCCCCACTGAAAATTTTCAAGTTTCGTCACTGGTTGTATTCATGTGAATCCTAAAAAAATGGTGGAAACTAAGGGACAAATCTCAGCCACATATTTCCCTTCGTTCTCTCTTTTTTTTTTAATGTATTTTTTTTTTTTTTTTTTTTATTTTTAAATTATTTTTTAATTTTTTATTTTTTTTTTTTTTTTTTATAAAA
>JAOEHQ010011931.1:0-16147 GCA_025447715.1 Asclepias incarnata
ACTTGCTGATGGTCCTCATAGTTGCTGATGGGCCTCATAGTTCAAAGTGGGTGTTCTTCAATGTTCAAAGAAAGTTTGTTATTTAAGCTTGCTGATGGTCATCATAGTTGCTGAAGGGTCTAAGATTTGCTGAAGGAAAGTAGAATTGCTGATGGGCCTCAGAATTGCAGCAGCAACATACACAGCAGCAGTAGCAACAGACGCATCAGCAAGCGGCAATAGCAACATCATCAGCAGTCCCTAATTTTGAAACAGACGCATCAGCACCAGCAAGATACGCATCAGCAACATCAACAGAGACACCAGCATCAGCAACAGACGCATCATCAGCAACTCTTCGCAACTATGGCAGCAACAACATCAGCATTCCCTTAATTTTGAAACAGACGCATCAGCACCAGCAACATACGCATCAGCATCAGCAACAGACGCATCATCAGCAACTCTTAGCAACTATGGCAGCAACAACATCAGCATTCCCTTAATTTTGAAACAGACGCATCAGCACCAGCAACATACACATCAGCAGCAGCAACAGACGCATCAGCAGCATCAACATACACATCAGCAGCAGCAACAGCAACGACAGCAGCAACATCAGCAAATCTTAGACCCTTCAGCAATTCTTAGGACCATCAGCAACTATGCTGACCATCAGCAAGCTTAAATAACAAACTTTCTTTGAACATTGAAGAACACCAACTTTGAACTATGAGGCCCATCAGCAACTATGAGGACCATCAGCAACAGCATCAGCAGACCCTTAATTTTGAAAATTTCGATTTCTGGGACAATTTTACCATAACACCTTAATGGAAAAAAAGCTCGACCCCAGCCAGGGGCTCTGCCCCTTGGACCCCGCTACCGGGGGCGCTGCCCCCGGACCCCCGTTCCTTAGGGGGCTTCGCCCCTAAGGTCATAATAAATTCTTTTTACCTAGCCGCGTTTGCACGCGGGATTTATGCCTAGTATATATATATAGACCATATATGTATTAAATGAAAATATTAGTTACATATCTATATATCTATTGCCTACATTTGTTGCCTAAAATTGTAATAATTTTAATTACTGTCATTCTAAATCTATCATTAACTTCAAACATTTTAAGTATTTTCTTTTTATATATGCAACATATTTTTTTAAAGAAACTTGTTAGCTTCGTTTCAAATATAATATAAAAAATATTAGTAATATCATATAAATGATATTTTAAGTGGTAAATCATTACTTACAAAGTTACAAGTGAAAACTTTCATTGCATAAATATAATATCAATTTTTTTTTTTCAAAATTAAATGTAATATATATTTATTTGTAAACAAAATATTAAGATAGCCAATAATGATTACTATACATTAAGAATTAATTATTTAACAATACAAATTGACTATTATAATTGATAACTTGAACTTTTATATTAGTATGACTTTAATAAATGGTTAACCGTAAACCAAAGTGAAATCAATCGATTTTTTCAGGTAATTACCTAGTATGGTTCTGTTTCGGGTAGTAAAAAAAGATAATCGAACCTGAAAAAATGGTTCAAAATTTTTAACTAACCGAATCAGATCGAACCGTTTGCAGCCCTACTCAAAAACCAAATCACGGAATATTCTAGATTGTCGTGTAAGAAACTTAACGTTACTTTAAATTTAATATTTTAGTATAACTTTATGCTATACAAGGTAAGTTTGTGTTTATCAAACCATTTTTATCCTATTAATTTTATACTTTATAACATTAAAAAGAAATATTTCCAAACTTTAATAAAAACGTTAAAAAAAAGATATCTTTTGTAACGAGAAAAGGATTCTAGACTATACATATATATAATATACTTGCACTATATATACCCATGCATGCAAAACCTCACACATTACACACACACACACACAAAATCCTTCGAATCAGAAAACCTTAATTAAAAAAACCGAAAAACTAAACAAACAATTTTTCTTCGAATTATATAAAAACCAAACATGAGTAACCAACCAGAATCATCGGATACGTAAGTAACATTCTTTATAATTAATGTTTTCGTTTACTAATGTAATGTTTTCGTTTTCTAATGCATGTACTATATATATTTGCGTGTTAACTATAGTCTTAGAATTATGGTTAGCGATATTCTTTGTTTATTTATTATGCTGTATGATAATGGTAACGTGATTAAATATTTTGTTTGTGTGTTTACGTACATTACAGTAAAGGAGCAAAGCGTGATTTTAGTACGGCTATACTGGAGCGAAAAAAGGCGGCGAATAGACTAGTGGTCGATGAAGCAGTTATTGACGATAATTCTGTTGTTGCATTGCATCCTGCAACAATGGAAAAGCTTCAGCTTTTTCGGGGTGATACTATCTTGATTAAGGTAAATTTTTCTGTGTTTTTGTTTTGTTTTGTTGATTTTACTTAAGTTTTTGTTTGAGTTGTAGTTTGTTGATTTAGTGTTTTTTGGCTGTATAATAATGTAGGATTGTTAGTTATAGACAATCAAGTTTTAATCGTTTTGGAAACATGTCATTGGCAATGTTTGTTTGTTTGTTTTGCGAAACATATGTTGCGGAGATTATTGTACGTACATGACACAAATAGTTGCAAACTCGAAAGAAACCAGACTAGTACGTACGTACGTCCGTCTGAATGCAGTAGATTACGGTTTATCGTTCTTAATTACTCTTTCTTTGAGTGAATGTTACTCCGTATTAATGTATGTGTTTCTTTCTACAGGGCAAGAAAAGAAAAGATACTATATGTATTGCTCTTGCCGATAAAACTTGTGAAGAGCCCAAGATTAGGATGAATAAGGTTGTCAGGGCTAATCTAAGGGTTAGGCTCGGCGACATTGTCTCTGTTCATCAGTCTGCTGATATTAGGTATGGGAAGCGAGTACACATCCTTCCTGTTGATGATACAATCGAAGGAATGACAGGGAATCTCTTTGATGCTTACTTGAAACGTAAGTTTTTTTTGTTTATTTCTTTAGAATAGAATTGATGCTGGTTTATTTTGACAATGGGTGGTGTGTTAATGTGCTAATATTCTATCTCCATTGCTTGCAGCTTATTTTATGGGGGAATACAGACCGCTGAGGAAGGGTGACTTCTTTCTTGTGAGGGGAGGAATGAGGGGCGTAGAATTCAAAGTTATCGAGACTGATCCGGCTGAGTACTGTGTTGTTACACCTGACACCGAGATTTTCTGTGAAGGTGAGCCCATTAAAAGGGAGGATGAGGATCGATTGGACGAGATAGGTTATGATGATGTTGGTGGGGTATCGAAACAGATGGCACAAATCCGTGAGCTGGTGGAGCTGCCATTGAGGCATCCTCAGCTCTTTAAATCAATTGGGGTTAAGCCACCGAAGGGAATACTTCTTTATGGTCCTCCTGGATCTGGAAAGACTTTGATAGCCCGGGCAGTTGCTAATGAAACTGGTGCTTTCTTTTTCTGTATCAATGGGCCGGAGATCATGTCAAAGTTGGCTGGAGAAAGTGAGAGCAATCTTAGAAAAGCTTTTGAGGAGGCCGAGAAAAACGCACCATCAATCATCTTTATTGATGAAATCGATTCAATTGCTCCCAAGCGTGAAAAGACAAATGGAGAAGTTGAAAGAAGGATTGTTTCACAGCTATTGACTCTTATGGATGGTCTGAAAGCTCGGGCTCATATTATTGTTATGGGTGCCACCAATCGTCCTAATAGCATTGACCCTGCCTTGAGGAGATTCGGCAGGTTTGACAGGGAAATTGATATTGGTGTCCCTGATGAGACTGGTCGTCTTGAGGTTCTTCGTATTCATACCAAGAACATGAAGCTTGCTGAAGACGTTAACTTGGAGAAGATCTGTAAAGAGACACATGGATACGTTGGAGCTGATCTAGCAGCTCTGTGTACCGAGTCTGCACTCCAATGTATCCGAGAGAAGATGGATGTGATTGATTTGGAAGACGATGAGATCGATGCAGAAATTCTAAATTCCATGGCTGTAGCGAACGAGCACTTTCAAACTGCCCTTGGTACCAGTAACCCGTCTGCTCTTCGTGAAACAGCTATCGAAGTTCCCAATGTTTCTTGGGAAGATATTGGAGGGCTTGAGAATGTTAAGAGAGAGCTTCAAGAGGTATTTGCTACTGTCTATCCTAATCCTTTTATCATACTATATAGAGGTCGTAAAATGGGCAGGACTTGCAGCAGGTCAAAAAAATTAAGGGCTGGGTTGACCCGAAACACTTCTTATCAAAGTTTTCATTTTGTGTTTTATAAACATAAAACTAGCTTGTCAATATTACAAGTTTTATATTATTATGCACTAGAAATACACTATGACATTTGACCCACCCGCCAGCCCATTTGACCCGTTTCAAATTAGTTTTATTACCTGTTTTTTCATTGGCACTAACATCTATCATTCTGTTATGCAGACTGTTCAATATCCAGTCGAACATCCTGAAAAGTTCGAGAAATTTGGGATGTCACCCTCGAAAGGAGTTCTCTTTTATGGTCCACCAGGGTGTGGTAAAACGCTTCTCGCCAAGGCTATTGCCAATGAATGTAATGCAAACTTTATCTGTATCAACGGTCCTAAGCTTCTTACAATGTGGTTCGGTGAGAGTGAGGCTAATGTACGTGAGGTCTTTGATAAGGCTCGTGGGTCTGCTCCTTGTGTTCTATTTTTCGATGAACTCGACTCCATTGCTACACAGGTCTGTTTAATATTTACTCCAAGTTATCATGACACCATCGGTTTTCTGTTTTCAGTGACTTAAGCTCATACTTTATTTTTTAATACCATATACAGAGAGGGAGCAGTCAAGGAGATGCTGGAGGTGCAGCGGATAGAGTTTTGAATCAACTTCTGACCGAGATGGACGGTATGACAGCCAAAAAGACAGTTTTCATCATCGGTGCTACTAACAGGCCTGATATCATTGATCCCGCACTCTTGAGGCCTGGTCGTCTTGACCAGTTGATTTACATCCCTCTCCCCGATGAAGAGTCTCGTTATTCGATCTTCAAATCAGCTTTAAGGAAATCCCCTGTTTCCAAGGATGTGGATCTTCGCCTACTTGCCAAGTACACCCGAGGTTTCAGTGGTGCAGATATCACAGAAATCTGCCAACGTGCTTGCAAGTATGCCATTCGGGAGACCATCGAGAAAGTAAGTAAAAGTAACCTTAACTAATAATAGCCATTAAGGTATCTAGTTGATGTCTATTATCATTCCCATCCACCAATTATGCTAATTTTGAGATGTGTTGCAGGATATTGAGAGGGAAAAGAGAAGAAGTGAGAATCCAGATGCTATGGAGGAGGATGTGGAAGATAAGGTGCCAGAGATCAAGGCGACATATTTTGAAGAATCTATGAAGTTTGCACGCAGGAGTGTCACGAATGCTGACATTCGCAAGTACCAGGCATTTTCTCAAACACTGCAACAATCGAGAGGGTTTGGTTCCATGTTTAGGTTCCCAGAGACGAGTACTGCAGCCGCTTCTACTGGGTCAGACCCTTTTGCTGCTCCTGCTGGTGCAGCTGATAAAGATGACCTCCACAGATAGCTTTTATAATAATCGTATCTAGATTTAGTACTTAAAAGTCAAAACACTCTTTTTTTTATAACATATGGACCATATGGTGGTTTTTTTTTATAACATATGTAGATTTATGTAGGTTGATACCTTGTTGAGTTGGTCAGTACTTAATTGTTAAAGGGTGTTTTGTGAATGTCTCGGTGAACCATGTAAATGATATTCAACATCTATTGGAATAGAAGTGTAGAAATTTGCCACTGCTCGAAATAATGTGACCTCATATCTGCAATTGATACAGAGACAATCTGCTATCTGCAACTACACTTGATCATTTTTGCAACGGTCAGCTAAGGATATCTGTACGAAATTGCATATGGTCACTGCCTACAGCAGTTACTAGAAACACACATGCATACATTATTGTAGTTAGTTTCTGTAATTCTGTGGAGTAACCGTGATCTCTGAGTTGACCGTGCATAGCCGAATATGCGCATGAGGTTTCTGTATATGGTAATTGTCTACATCAGTTACTGGTCCTTGATTTTTCGGGCTTGCAATTTTTGAGGACGGGCAATTCACAACGCCTTTTAATATCGATCTTCTTGTCATATTTATGATTTTTTTTGTTGGTGACTTTTTGATAATATGAGAGTCTAGTTGTTGAATGATAATGCTGAGTTTACTGATACTTGGTTTAGACAGCGGCGCCATAAAAATTTGTATAGCTAAACAATACTGGAATGAGTTTTCCATTTATAATGTAGAACAAAAGTTGTTGATCTCAATCATCTTCATGCCTAGACTCGACCATCTAATGCGAGTTGAATTTGTACAAAAGATGGAACTTTATCTCCATAAGCAGTATATAAGTAAGCCTTCAGTTAACATCACTTTTATTTGAACATGATATAGCTACAAAGTATATAGGCTTTATTAATGACTAAATTCGATAACAAGCTACATGGAATTGTTGTCATAATCCCCATGCCGATTTAAGAAAGGCATGTTTAAATCAGCATCAGCTATTAAAGAACGAATAAACAGTGCTGTACATGATGACATGATGTATAATGATAACTTATTCGTTGTAAATTATAAGAATGAAAAATCAGCCGCCCATCGATGAAACTCCCTGGTTATATATCAATCAAGATATGCCTGATGTCTATGTTTAAAATTCCACCACCGCTTCTTCTTCCTGTATTCTGGTGGTGGCAACTCTGTTGAAATGAAAACAAAAGTCTATCAGTTTGCCAGCGAAGAATAAATGGAACGCAAAATTAGTCAATCTGTTACAGATAGTCAAATATTCATGAAATATGTAAGCAAACAGTATTACATAGTACCTCCTTCAGGATAGATTGAGTTGTAGTGCACCTCAGCCCAAAAGCTCAAGAAAATGACTGCAAAAGATGCAAAGTTATTAGTAGATTGGAAAGAAAGAAAAAAAAAATGCCATTTGATAATCAACGACCACAATTTTGTTGCAAGGTAGAACTGAAAGACGCGTGACAACTTAAAGGTATCAAAGCTCGATGGTACCATACTGTAGGTGTTTAAAGGAAAAGATAAGAACATTACCCCGTTTTGACTTTTGGACTTTCGGAAGAATCTCAATGGAACAAGTATCTTTAAATGAGGTTAGAACAAAAATTTTAACTCCATACTGCAGAAAAGCATCAAATAAATCTGTGATGAATATTTGATATCAAAATGATAGTAACTTAGTAAGTAGCCTAATCATGTAGGTCAAGTACAAAGTGCAAAACTAGCAAAAGCCATTAATCCTATTCACATATTTATTGGGGGATTTCAAAATGTGTATTCACAACAAATACAGAAATGGTCACCATACCGAATCTGCAGCTGCCTGCAACGTGACATGATCTCCCCACTCTCCACTCCTATAATAACATATTAATCGAATGAATAATTAGAAAAAAAGAAAGAATGAAAAAAAAAAAAATGAGTGCATAAAAAGGCGTTAATAACATACTTGGCAATCCTTTTTAAGTAATCACCGTATGCCATGGGGACATATCCTTCGTACATCTCTGAATGCGCTTTAAGCTGATATACTCCAATCATGTAAAATATGTACATATCAGAACTCACAAACTATCAATTAAAGATGGAAATTGGGTGGGTTGGGTAATTGGTCAAAGTGGGTCAGGTCAAAAACAAATAATACTTTTAATTGATGGAATATATGGGGTCGGGTTGGGTCAACCCAAAACACATTTTGTACATTTTTGTTATAGATGATTAGTGTCTTAAAATAAGATTACAATGTTTGAATTTTTGCTAACTTTGTTTCTTATTAAGCCGTTTGACCCATTACAGATAATACACAACCCACATCGACCCGTTCATAAGTAAAAAGGGTTCAAATTGCTAGCTCTACAACCAACCAATATAAGATTCAAGACAAAGAAGACACTCTATCATTCAAAGCTAACCTGATTAACTACTTGTCGTCTCACAAATTTATGATGCTCTGGTGAACGGTAGAACTGATCTGATAGAGCACGAAACTGGAAGGAAAAAAAAAGAGTTGTTGGTTCATGAGTTCTACATGACAAGACTATAATCTAGAGAATGATTATAAAGTAAAATGAAAATTCCATTTCTATAACTAATGATGCTGACCTGACAGTTACCATCGCCTTGAACTTTGGACTCAATCAAGTTATACAACTGTAACCTGTCTAACAACCTCTGATGATCAGAAGTAGCTTCATCAACTGAAGGTATATCTCCATTAACTTTGGGGATATGCTGCATCAGAAAAAAAAATTTCCTTACTAAGATAAATTGCTACCGAATCATTATTCTTCAAGCATACAATCATACATAAAAGGATAACACAAGCAAATTTTATAAGATAGGGTATGCATAAGTGAGGCTTAGCCAATGGCGTGTAGCTCAATTGGTAATGGGTGGGGGCATCTTCGCCACAAATAGCACAAGGTCTCGGGTTCAAGCCCAGGCACCCCCATAGCCACAACCGTTGAATGAATCAGGTATCCCCTCCACACTATGGATAGGCAGCCGATTGTGGGCCAGTTTGGGTTGTCGGTTATCAACTTTTTGCCACAAATGAGGCATAAATAAGTGCCCGGTGCCAACAAACAGACATCATAAAATCAATTAGACAGCAAGTAAATGATAAAACTGCTTATCAACACACAAATGATGCACGTTATCATTATAAAAAAAATGAAGATGAAACAATCATACATTTAGAAACAGATGGGGACTATGACTAAACAATATACTTTCTGAACTTACAGGAATGCGGATAATTTCATTTAGTCTCTTGCCAACTTCTCCATCAAGCTCAGAGTCATCTGTTATCTCTAGATTGTAAGAATACTCATCCCCATCATAAGATCTATTTTCAGGACTGGAGCACGAACTTGATGGTCCCATCTCCTCATTTTCCTGTAACCTCGGCTCATCACCTGCTAACAAAAGTGTTACCAACTAATAACCATAAGTAAAACATATGGTGATTTTTTTTCTTTTTGCAATTTAGAGATTAAAGAGAAGCTTACTATAGTAATAATTATCCGATGATGGACCACCATACCAATCTTGAGTATCACTGGATGATTGCAAATGCTCGACAGGATCAGATACTTGCAGATGATCCTGCTCTACATTGGATAATTCATTCCCATCTTCAATTGAAAGATCCAATAGTTCTTGTTGAAGAGAATGAGCCAACATCTCGTCATTATCGACATTGTTGAATTCATTCTCTTGATAACTACCTCCATTATACTGTTCGTGACATATGTTCACATCATGTTGATTACTATCACCATAATAAGTAGAACTAAAAATTTGATCCACATCAAGAAAATTAAGACCCCATTTTACAACATCTGAATCCGGTTCGCACATATTTTATATTTCCTAACAAAACTATCCCAAAACTGTTGAAGAAATCTGCACTGATCTTGTCAAGATTGTTACTTGAGCGTTTACCTGTGTATTCTCCCTGGTATTCAAAACTGGTTCCAGAAAACCGGAATCAATAACAAAGCTTCATATACGGAAAAAACAATATAAAAACAAGCAATTAATAATCTCGATTCGACATAAAAAATGTTAATTTCACAAAAAATTTAGTCATGTAAAAGGTTCCACATGAACATATTCATATCCGATCCTAACACAATGATAACATATTATTCCGTTCATACACTATTCTAACACGATACCTCAAAATGGTAAAACTAATCTTCTAATCGAAATCTAATGGTCAAGTAACGAATGTATGTCGTGTATGCCACTATATCTAAGTATCTAACTACTTATATTGCATACCAAGCAGATAACTTTTCATAATTTTTATGAACAACATTAATCAACCAAGCACCTATATATATAATTGCATACTCCTTAAATATTTACATAAATATAGAATAAATAAATCCTCTCAACAATCTACTGAACCAATCATAAATGTATTATTCATTTCAAGATTTGACATACAGTACAAAAATCAGGTACCAATCAAATTAATTAGCCTAATTTACTTTATTTCATTTATAAAATAAATGGTAAAAGAAAAGGTAACAAATTTGGCAATAAATTTATTATATATCAATCAAATAAATTCTTATACATACAAACATAGCTAATAAAAAATACATACAGATATATAGAGATAGAAGAACTAATGAACTATATATAAAGTTATTCAAGACTTACGCATTAAGTAATCTTGAAAACAAACA
Organism: Asclepias incarnata; assembly: GCA_025447715.1. Taxonomy (NCBI): domain Eukaryota; kingdom Viridiplantae; phylum Streptophyta; class Magnoliopsida; order Gentianales; family Apocynaceae; genus Asclepias; species Asclepias incarnata. Next base: position 10,286 of record JAOEHQ010011931.1, read on the forward strand.
AAGATCAAAACTTGATTGATTATATATTAAATTTCAGTAAAAAAAAGATTACCCATGATCATAAATATATATATATATAAATCGATTAAAATAGATAAATCAGTACAATAATTAAATGAAAAAAATTATAAAGAAAAGTACAAGAATTTAATATATTTATTATTTACCAATGGGATGTCAGAGTCAGACAACCAGCTTCATTTCTGATTGAAAATTCAGAAGTTGAATGCAATTCACCAACCAATATTCATTCATGTATATATAATTTATGATATGTATATAGATATAGATATAGATATAGTTGGGTGTATGTATAGGTGGACGCGGGGAGGAGATAACGAAGAAAGAGGGAATTGAAAGAGAAGAAGGAAACGTTAAAGGGAAAGAATGGTGGTGTTTATATATACTTATACATACAGTTTAACGGCGTTAAGTTATGTATATACATACACGTTTTCCGTTATACCAAATACACGGTGATTCGCTGACGCCGTCTATTTTGGTGTTTTATGGTTTTTGGTTTTCCGTTTGGTTTGTTTCTTGTATTTTCTAACTAAAAATTACTAAAGACAAAATGGGAGAAAAAAAAATATTAATCTAAATACGGACTATGTATGTATATATGTCTAAGAGAGGTACCCGCACAATGCGACGGCGGCGGTGTGTTGGTTGCGGTGACGGCGACTGTTGGTGGTGGTGTCGGCGTTGAGTGGTGTATGGCTGTATGCAACTTATGTAAATGTAATTTATGTAAAAGGGGGTAATGAAGATATTTTAGACGATAAAGGATTAGTGGTGTATATTAATTCATTAAGGGTAGAATGGTCAATGTGCATATATAAATTTTCAACAAAGAGGTGAAGAATTTTTATTAGATAGTATAAATGTATAGTGTATATACAAACGGAGAGAGTTTTGTGTTCAGGTTATACAAAGAGAGTAAAGCTTTAGATTCTAATGTATGTAGACTTATTATGGGTATTTTTATAGTCGTTTTTGAACTTTTTGTGGTCATTCTAAAATGTTTAAATAAAAAATATACCAAACATTGGTGTTTTAGAAGCTTTTAAGTTGTCTTACCACTATGCCACCCATGATATGGTTTTATATGTATGGTGTATATACTAAAGATTGTATTTTACATTGTTATAATTTATAAAGTATGTGTATTATTTGTGTATGTTGTTTACATGGTTTTTCTCTACAAATCCTTATGTATATTTCTGGTTGTTCCCTACAGGTCATCGTACCATTTTTAACTTATTATTTAATGTTTATATTATTATTATATATTTTATATATTGATTTACATAATAATATTTATTTATAAATATTTTATTAATAACAACAAATATAACTTTTATATACATGTGTTAGACAATTCAAAAAGATAGTCGGCGAAGCTCCACCACCTTTTGACTTCAACCATCAACCATCAACCACCGCATTGCGCGAATATTAATTTTAGTAGTAATATATGTCGTTCAAAATAATAATAGTAATAATAATAATAATGATAATGATAATAATAATAATATGGTTATCATTGTTGACATTGTAGACTTTGTTCATTAGTCGTATTTCTTTAAATGGAAAAAATGGATTAACATTAGCTAAAATGAAATTAAAAAAAAAAAAAAAGGTTAATAACGTTTTAATCACCTAACTTTGATACAATAATTGTTTTAACCATTTAACTTTTTTTTTAATGATATAATCCTAAACTTTGAAACCATAATCGTTTAAACCATTTAACTTTTATTTTGAATGATTTAATCACCTAAATTTGGAACCATAATCGCTTTAATCACTTAACTTTTATTCAAAATGGTAAAAGCCCTAAATTTTTGCCGGGTTAGTGTTTTTAATCACTTAACTCTTCAACTGAATTAGGGTTGATAATATTCGACCAATATATGGGTTGACGGGTTGGTTTTAGGTCATGTGATATGTTTAACAAACCTATTAGCTCATGTGATATTTGAAACCAATATATGGGTTGACGAGTTGGTTTCAGGTCAAACATGTTACCTGAGTTTATGGATTGTGGGTTATTACATGTGGAATATTGTCAACCTTAATTCAGTTGAAGGTTTAAGGGTAACACTAGTTTAGTTGAAGAGTTAAGTGATTAAAAACACAAACTCAGCTGAAGTTTAAGGCTTTAACCATTTTGAATAAAAGTTAAGTGATTAAAACGATTATCGTTTTTAAGTTAGGTGATTAAATAATTCAAAATTAAAGTTAAATGGTTAAAACGATTATTGTTTCAAAGATTAAACTTATATCATTAAAAAAAAAATTAAGTGATTACAACGATTATTGTATCTAAGTGGTTACCTTTTGTAGGATTATAACGATTATTGTATCTAAGTGGTTACCTTTTGTAGGATTATATAACTGCGGAGTAGCACTGAAGCACTTGTTGTCTTGTTACATCATAAACTCGCCCATCTGTGACACAAAATTTGAGATTAAATAGTACGCATCAACTTATATAAAATGTACTATATGAATGTACATATATATATTTATTACACAATATTAATATTAATATTAATATTAATTAATTTCTGAATATCAAAGATAAGGAGTACTATATTATAATTACATACAAAGATAAGATTAATAGTTTAATACCTAGTTATACCTAGTTAAACATATAATTACCGCCATGGTGGTCTAATGTTTATGTGGCATGATATCCTTACAAGAGGTCTCACGTTTGAAACGTAAGATCCAGTGACCAGCTAGCGAAATATTTAGAAATGATCGTCGGGATAATCTAATTAGACTGTGTACATCGGAATAAAAATACTCGTCTTATTGGAAAAGACTAAACAAAAAAATCCTCATTCTTTTTACTACATAACCATATGATTGTACATATTATTTTATTTTATTTTATTTATTATTATTATTATTTTTGTATATGATGACTCCCTTTCCATCAAAAGTTTTTAATTTCGAAATACAAACGATACAAAAATCAGGCATGAACTTAATGATTTTGAGGTTAGGAATATTTCACACACTAACAATGTGAGTGTGACACATAACTAATCATTAAAACTAAAATTATTATAAATAAAAGTCGCTAAAAGTGGAAGATAACATAGTAGTACAAACCACACATTATACTATTAATTAAGGAAAATGATATATCTTTTTCAAAAATCAGCCTAATAATACTCGTAACAACTTAATCAATGATCATGACACTTGATAAAATCAAAGGATGAAATTAGAAAAGATAATTAATATATTACAATTGTCATGTTATTAAGTATGTTAGAAGAATTATCAAACTGGTTTTTTAAGAGTATATATATCATTTTTCAATAATTAATTGTTAAATATCGGTTACAAAATGCTTCGTTGAGACCACTTTCATTTTGCTTTAAAAACATTGAGTGTAAAGGGTCTGAAAAGTCTTTGATTTGCATGTCAATGTTTACTCAAAGACGTTATTTCACTTTTATTGGATGAAAATCATGAAATGAACCAACTTTTAGAAATTGCAATATAAATAATATTAATTACTTGATTCCATTTTTATTATCCACCTTATTATTTTTATTTTTATTTGTTTAAAATTAACTAATCACTTTATACAACAATGCATTTATTACTCAATCATTTACATATATAATGACGGACCATTGGAGTATCATCGTGACACCAATGGTACCACTCGATCATATTCCAACACCACAAGAGGAAACTCACTATAGGTGAGAGAAAACCTCCTTGTCCAACATGAAAAACCCCATTTTTTGTTCAATGTGGAACTTGAACACATGACCTTTCCGTTATTAAACTCACTGAGTGTCTCACCTCAACCACTTGGACTGAGGGTCATTGGCATACATACACTTAATTAATTATCATTATTTTTATTTCGCAAGTTAATTGTGTATTAAATGCAATGACAAAATTAACATTTTATTATCTAAAAGCTTCATTAATTATATCTATCATAAAATAAATTTTTTTTTTATGTTGTGGATGATGTGGGAAATCTAGTCTTAAATTATTGAATATTGCATAATTTCATAGTGAACTCCTTCGTTTATAGTATAGCAAATCGTAAGTCGATGTTGAAGCACAATAACTGTGAACACAGGAATTTTGTAAGTAATTGTAAACTATGAAAACTATAAAAGTTTTGGTTGTGACCGATTTGTGACGAGGCTTTAAACTAATTAAAATGGAATCGGACAAATGGATTCTTAAAAAAACAGTTAAAAAAGTTTGTTTGAAAACAATAATTAAAATGCTCACTCACTTGAACTAGCTTACTAACAATCGGATCACGATTAAGTCACTTGTAATGTTGAACTACTTTAAAAGTAATTAAGATGAAATCTCCTTTCAACTCAAATATTTAATTATCAAAAAGTATAGTTGTCATCAAGGGCGAAGCTTATATAGGGCCGGGGGGGCGCCCGACCCCCCGATTTTTTTTTTGCGATGTAGGGGTATATAGTTTTCGTGTAGAAAAATTTCGCTATATTCGGTTTCGACCCCCCATTTTCGGTATATTACCCGAAAAATAGCATTAGGAAAAAAAAATAGATCCCAACCCCCCACTTAAAAGTTTGAAGCTTCGCCACTGGTTGTCATTCTCGTGTATAATTTACCCTTGACAACTAAGCATTAAGAACAAAGTTGATTTTAAGAGTTAGCCTTATTAAACTTTCTCTCGAATAGCTTATTTAATTATCTAATCCAATCTCTTGTAATCAAACAACTACCACATACATTTGAGTTTTTGATCATTAAAATTTTTTATTACTAGTTCCTCTCGAATACTAGTAATTAAAAACATTAACAGGGTGAAAACCGGTGGCTCGACCCCTGTTAATGAGGGTTTTTCTCGTGTCACGGCACGAGTTTTTTGATCCATTTTGCCACCTCGCAGTTCAAGTTTCAAGTAGGTCTAGGATACTGTATATATTCTGTTTCGTTTCCTAGATTTGTATTTTGTACATATACGTTGTTGTTTTGATATCTAGTGATTTGCTAGATATCTTAATTTTTATATTATTTAGCCTTTAAAAAAAAAATTCAATTATAGACCGGTTAATTATTCATAAAACGTTTAGTAAAGTCATAGGTCCTCTCGAATGTCTATGGTCAATTACCAACAATTTACATAAAAGATATAAACAATATTTCAAAACTCAAACACAAATGAATCATGGATTAAACTTATAATTTCATTCAATATTGAAATAACAAAGTGATGATAATCTTATGAAAGCTCACATCATTCAAGTGAATGTAAATAGAGTTAGCTACTCATAATTACAGAAGAAATACAGTCGATAAATGATGAAAACATATTATACTGACAAGAGAAAAATCGACATTAAAATCAATGATTAATGTATCTAAAGAGTGTCTAATCTCCTGTATGAAATCGTTCACTTCCAAAAATATAGATTTGGTGAAAATCGCCTATAAGAACCTTAAAATCGTATCGAAGAAAAGCCCCCCTTAAAAATGAGGTATAGGTCTTCTATTTACACGATCTCCAAAAAGGCAACTCTGGCCGCCCAGAAGGTGCGAGGAATTATGTTTGTGGTGCGGCGCACCACACGGGTTTTTTTTGCTGGAGTGCATGCATCGATCGTACCATCTTTATAGGGGCAACGCCCTTTAGGTGGTTTCTTCAAAGGATTGCTCTCGGGTTCACAAGTGTGGTGCACCATCTCCATAGGTGCAGCCTACTACTACATGTTGGTCCAACATTCCCTTTGATTTGCATTAATAAAATAGAGTGGTACCCGCGCGATGCAGCGGCCACAATTTATAGCGTGTAAAATGTCATGACGACGATAACTTATAACGTGACGG
>JAOEHQ010011942.1:0-16143 GCA_025447715.1 Asclepias incarnata
AAAATTTTCAGTTGTGCATTGATAATTTAATACCTTCTCCTGGGTTTGTATATTAATCAGTCAAATATGTTTTTTTTTGTAGTCATTTGTGCTGTTAAGGACGTATTTTTTATTTCTGCATTTTTCTTTATCACACTTTCCCCATACAAATATGTTTTGTATTGTATGTTAAGAATCCCGAGTATGTAGATTAAAGGTGGCGATCTTGATGTTTTTTACATAAGATGGTTCATTTGGGTTTTAATTGACTTGCAATGGGTCAAAAACTTAGGTAACATAGAAAGGGCTCAAATGGGTCGACGGGGCAAAGTGGATTGAAAAGTCAACCCAAAGGTTTTCTAATGCTTAAAACTTCCTAATTGGTTTATTGAAAGAAATTAGATTATTACATGTAAATTTGAAAGAAATCATTACTATATATATATAAAAAAAAAAGGTGTCGACAGGTCGGTCCAACTTGACCTGTTTCAAAAAGTTCCCCTTTTGACCAAAACCTGTTGCTATCTAGGATGCCGTTTCAAAAAGTTCCCCTTTTGACCAAAACCTGTTGCTATCTAGGATGAAAATGATAAAATTTTCATTGTTTGCCGATAAAGGCTAGCTGTTAAACCACATGAATGACCAAGTTTTCGTATGTTTGTGATTAGACTGTCTTTCATCTGGTTTGTACATCTTTGATTACTTTGACAGCTTATGGTATTATGCATATCTTCTAAACGATCGCACATTATTCTGATTCTACTTTCTGGTAGGGGTGAGTACGGTTCGGTTTGGGTCAGTTTTTGACTAAAACCGAAAACCAAACCGATATAATTCGGTTTTTGAAAACTAAAACCATTGGTTTTTGGTTTTTTTGGTTTAGGTCTATTTCGGTTCGGTTTTCGGTTTTAGTCGGTTTTTAACCACTTGTGGGTTTGAGCCAACTTGGTCTAGAAAAGTTTAAAATTTATACCCTATGATTGCACTACAATTTCAATAACTTTACCAAACAATATTAGTAACAAAAACACTACAACAATGAAAATAAATCTATCAAAATAAGTTGTATAAATTTCAAATATTTATTTCAAACAAACTGTATATATAACTATTTATATCTTTTACGCGTTGTTTTGATATGCAATTTATTAAACCTAATCGATCTTGTTGTGTATTTTCACCTAAAACATATAAATGATATTATTTTGTACACTAAAAAAAGCAAATATATTAACATATTTACTAAGAATGAGTAATAAAATGATATAAATATAAAATAAAGTAAACAATATATATTTTTGGTTCGGTTCGGTTTTTATGGTTCGGTTTTTCATATAAAACCAAAACCGAACCATAACTTTCGGTTTTTAGAAAATCAAAACCAAAAACCATTGGTTTTTTCGGTTTTCGGTTTTTTCGGCTCGGTTTTTTCGGTTTTCATGGTTTTTTTGGTTTTTGGTTCGGTTTTTGCTCACCCCTACCTTCAACATTCCATGCATGCTACAAAAATAAAGCTCTCTTGACGAGTTTCCAGACTTCTATAACAGGAGCGAGCCACATCGATTAAGCATACCTCAATTGCAAGTCATCCAATCTGAGTTACTTGATATGGTTGAAGAGTACCATTCACAACTGAGCTTAAGTACCAGCGACAAGCTAGATTGTTTAGCAAACACCACTTAAAAGTGCACTATATTGTACCTTATAAGCGGTTATTTTCATCCAGCATATTTTATAAGTAAGTAAGTAAGTAACACTTATTGCCGTTTTCCACGGGTTTAGGTCTCAATACTGTTTACGACGGTGTATGGGGGAGGTTGAATGTAGACAACCTATAAGATAGAAAAGCTGCTTCCATGTTCTATCTAAGATAGAAAAGGACTTCCGGCCTTGCAAAAAGTGAGGATCGAACCCTTAACCTCTGTCTCCAGAAGCAAGGGTATTAACAACTTGATCCAACCATGTCATCCAACATACTCTCTTATTGTTAAATATCCTCTCGATTCTAGATTTCCAAATATACCAGAATGATACAATCACACAAATGTCCCATGCTTTATTTCGAGTCTCGCGTAACAATGTGAATATATTTCTGCATTCTATACAATGCGATAAGCCCCACCACTTCAAAAGTGAGTACCACAAATTAAGACCATACACAATGCTAGAGAGTATGATTGAGAGATTCCATTTGCAGGCACCAACAATTGAATCCCTCTAGATGCTAAAAGTCTAACTGGGTAAGATCTCTTTCACTGCCATCCACATATATGCCTGCATTATGGATGAAAACAGTTTATTCCCTACATTCCTATGCCATCTCACTTCCTGCATTCCCAACCCCTATTCTATTGAAGTAAGGCCATCTCCAATGGCCTAAGCAAAATGCCCCAACATACCGGCCACCTCAGCAACACGTCAGCAAACTGTTTCAGCATACTGAACCAACAAACTGAACTTATTTTACCTTCAACCCAGCATACTGTACTTATTTTACCAAAACAAAAACAAAAAAATAATGTAGTGGCCCACTTTTTTACCAAAACAGATATACTGTACTTGTTTCAGCAAACTTATTTTACCAAAACAAAAAAATAAAATTAAACATGTAGTGGCCCACTTTCCTATTAAAAATCAGTATGCATGTATGCATATTGTTTTGGCAAATTTACTAACATACTATGTTTTCAATGGAGGCATCTTGATTTTCAGTATGCAAACTGTAATGGCATTTAGCCATTGGAGTTGGCCTAAGATGTATCTGCTTAAATAATAAAAAAGCAGATTTATAATGTTTTGTCGGAATAGAAAATTAGTCATGAAAAAAACATTGAAATGGTCTCCACTATGACAAAAAAGTAATAAAAGCTCCAAAGCAATTCAAATTTTTTGTTCATTTTCAAACCTTTATATATTTTTTTCCAAAGAAAAAGACAAAATACCTTCTGGTAACAAACCCAAACCTAAGGTTCGGAAACAGGTTCGGTAAAACCTAGGGAAATAATACTCTCTGTCTGTAACACACTACCACTACTAGTAAAATAAAATAAAAACAAGAGAGAGAAAAATTAAAAAAAATAAAAAGAAAAAGAAAACATCAGCAGCAGCCTATAGATACAGATACAGATATATAGAGAGAGAAACAAGAGAGAGAGATTAAACTTTGTGAGCTACAAAAAATGGGCCAGATCGTGAGAAGAAAGAGGAAAGGAAAACATAGTAACAACACAGATCGAGCTCACTCTCCAGCGGCGCCGGTTGACCGGAGGAGCAGTGGCCGCCGGCGCCGGAACGTTAGGTATAACTTTGACATAAATGATTATGTTGATGATGATGAGTTTTATAATGATGAAGATGTTGATATTGGAAGAAGACAGAAAAAGAAAATTAAATTATTGCTTTGTGATGATGACGATGATGATGACGTGTCACGTAGGCGCGTGCCGGTTTTAGCTCCATCGTCTTCTGAGGAAGGAAATGATTCCGATGACGGCAGCGATGAGTATGACCGTGTTGTTAAGAAGAAAAGGAAAGTTGTTGTTGATGAGTTTGGGATTGAAGAGGTAATTAATGACTTTGTGTTAGATCTGTGTTTATATGTATACATTACAGTGTGTATTCACTTTATATTTTCGAATTTCGAGTAAATTGAGCTTCTGATTAGTCGATTTGACTTTAAAACCGACCGTTTTATATATTTTTTTTTATAGAGTTTGCTATTCATATCCGGCCTATAAACAAGGAGCAATGACGGTTGAAAATTATTTTTAAAAGACGGTTTCATGTACAACATTTTATTGCGCATACCCCTAAATGCTAATAATACCAAAATCGATTTTTTTTTAAAAATAAATTATTAGTACTAATAACTGAATTGGTTGTGATTCTTTTTGTGTGTGTAAAGGTTGAAACGCATTTTGAGTTAATTGGAGCTTCTCATTGGTCGATTTGCTATATTTATTTGTCGTATTAACCAAATTGGTTGTGAAATTGGAGCTTCTGATTAGTCAAATTGAATTTAAGACCAACCGTCTTTTATTAGTCTTACTTTAAAATACATACAGAATACATAAAATGTATGTATGTGTGTGTGTGTGTGTGTTAATATGTGTATAGATTGTGAATTTTGTAATGCTATATATACATGTGTGTGTGTTTGTATTTATATAAAATGTATGTATGTGTGTGAGTGAGAGAGTGTTGGGGGAAGGGGAGAATGGTGTGAGTGTAACTGTCTGGGTCAACTGTCAATAACTAACTATCCACAAAATCAGCTTAACTAACACCACACACACACACACACACACACACTGAAACAGAATCTATTTAATCAAACGCTGGCTGTCCACGTTTCTCTCTCCGTCAATCTTTGTCTTTCTCTCTCTACATGACACACACACACACACTCTCTCTCTATTGTGTTCTGTATGCATAGGTCTGTGCTGGCTATATTTTGCTACTATATTTTTATTATATTTTAATTATGTAGTTGCTTATTTGTTGACAGATAAGGGAAGGTAATTTGGATGAAGAAGACGAGGAAGAAGAAGAAGAAGCTGGAGGGTCGGATTACGATCGAGGTTCGTTAAATCGGTTTCTGTTTTATGCACGCTATTTTGGTTTGTTACTTTTGCTAAGCTGTAGTAAATTGTTCATTGGGATATTTACTTAGGGAGGGAGTCGGATTTGCCGGATAAAAACACTCTAGAGGTTATTCTCGACAAACTTCAAAAGTAAGTGTTGATGTTAAAATATACTATTTGTGACATTTTTTGTTATTTCGGGCTAGACTATAAAATTTGTGTTATTCAGTGTGTAAATTTATTATGCTTTAATTGTGGCAGAAAAGATATTTATGGGGTTTACGCTGCGCCAGTTGATCCGGATGAGGTAATTTTGAGTTTCTAAATTTTTTATATTTGGTATTGTCTTCTTGTAATTTTGATTATTTGAATTTTGATGCGACGGGCATTGTTGTTTGTTATCAGCTTCCTGATTATTATGAAGTGATCAAGCATCCAATGGACTTTGCCACAGTGAGGAAAAAGCTTGCAAAAGGATTGTATTTAACGTTGAAAGAATTTGAGGTTAGTTTATTTTCTTTTTTTCTTAATGACTTGGATGTCCCCAAAAAAATCTTTAAGGGGGTATGAAGTCAAATATTTTGAAGCTAAGTTGGTTGATTTTTAATACAATGGTATTCTTTGGATTCATCTTGTTTTAATGTATGTCGTCATTTTGGTATAAAATGGCCCTGGTCAGTGCGAGATGAGTCAACTATATTGTGTATATCACACACAATAAGTCAATAACTATATTTTGTTTGGCCTAACTGGGGTCTGGGAAGTGATTGAATTCATAGTTGCCTTCTTTTTCATCTGCCAATAATTATCTGAGTAAGCTTAACATGTGTTTTTCTTGAATACAGAGTGACGTGCTTCTAATTTGCACAAATGCAATGCAATACAATGCACCGGATACAATTTACTATAAACAGGTATCCACTATGAAGTTTACACGTTTCCTTTTGTTTTAGCTTCTTGTTCAGTTCTTTTATCTCACCACATTAATAATTTGGGAAGGCAAGCTCTATTCAAGAGCAGGCGAAACTGAGATTCCAGAGGCTAAGGACTAATGTTGATCGATCAGAGATAGAACCCAAATCAGAGCAGAAAACATTACCAAGCTTCTCACTGCCTAAGAAACAATTGAAGAAGTCAGTAGCCCTGAATGCAGAGGACCCCATTGGCTCTGAAAACTTCTCTGGTTGCATTGGTAGAACAGAAGTCCCAAATGGTTTGTTTGCCAAGAACCGTGCTGGCTCTGGATCCTTTTCTGCTTCCATTGGTAGAACGGGAGAAGCACTAAATGGTTATGCTGCCAAGAATCGTGTTGTCTCTGAAACATTCTCTGGTTCCATGGGCAGAACAGGAGAAGCCCCAAATGGCTCATCTGCCAAAAAGCATGTTGGCTCTGAAACCTTCTCTGGTTCTATTGGTAGAACAGGAGAAGTCCCAAAAAGTTCATCTGCTACCTCATTGCATTAATTTTTTTTTTCCTTCAAATATTCTCCATGTTTGTAAAGATCTTAGTATTAGGTTCAAAAACTGTGTTTTGCCTTAGCTGTATGAATCTTGAATCAGTCACTATTTTATGTTTGTAACTAAGGTGAGATTTGCATGCTTCAAGCCTGACTAGTTTGAAAAACCGTGGTTGAAGCCTTGTGTTTTCCAAAATCCATCTACTTAATGAAAATTCTATAGGGGTCCTAAAATGAGCGGGTTGGACAACATGTCAAAACAAAGGTATTTTTGGTGTGGGTCCAAAACGGGTTGGGTTGGTTCACCTGAATCACTCTTTGTACAAATCTTGTAAATGTTTACAGATATATAGTGTCAAATTTGATTATGAAAAATTGAAAACTATATAAGTAAGAAAATATAACTTTTTGTATATAAAATATTTTGGAAGGATTTAAGCAGTGAAAATTCACTATGGTCATTGCTCAACATTTTAAGTAGTTGACATATTTCCTTCTAAGATACTTTTGCATAAATTTTGTATTTTACCAATTACCCAATTCATTTATAAGAAAACGGGTTGTTGTGATTTCTAATCACATCTAGACATCCTTAATCTATATCTTACAGAGTATATTTGTGAGAAAGCTTGTAAATAGTACTGCACATTTTCAGCAAACAACATCCAATATACTTATACTCTAATTTACGTTTCCATGTTATAAAATGATTTCATGCAAGATTTGAGTAATTGTTGCCAATATTTTCATCTTTCTTGTGGCTGCATATATTTACACTGTGTTGTTTTTTCAGGAAAAGGCCTTACATCTAAACTTGGAAAGAAACCATCTGTACATGATGAAAATCGACGCGCAACATACAACATATCACTTGAACCAGAAACTGATTCAGACTCTGTATTGTTAACCTTCGAGGGTGAAAGCAAGCAGTTCATTCCTGTATGTCACAATAACACTAATGAGATGTTTAGATGTGCGTTATCAAACTGGTTATCTAGTCACCGTAATCAGTTTATTTATAGGGTTAAGTAACTCTGGTCATTTTCATACCATTTGCAATAACAATGAATTTTTCAGGGAAAACTAAAATGACTTATTTACCTTTTTAAGCACATTATAAAGCCTTCTCACCCACATTTTCATTGTTAATAATTCTGTTAAGAACGAAGATATGGATTTATCAAACATTCAAACAATCGAGTATCTGATTATTACCAGTTCAAGCAGGAGAAGCTCAATGAAACACAATCTTATCTTATGCAACATATAATCTCAAGGGATTATCTAATTTTGATCATTCAATGCCTAATCACTCTCCAAACGCACATCCAAACACCCCCTAAATATTCTCCTGTTTGATGGTCCTTGTCTGATCACTTATATAATTATTATTTTTGGACATCAGGTTGGGCTCCATGCAGAGCATTCCTATGCTAGAAGCTTGGCTCGTTTTGCCGCAGCTCTCGGATCCGTTGCTTGGAAAGTTGCTTCTCAGTCAATAGAGCAAGCATTGCCCAAAGATGTCAAATTTGGTCGTGGATGGGTAGGAGAATATGAACCACTCTCGACTCCTGTCCTAACGCCTGAAAACTGCACCCTGAAAGAACCCAATTTTCATTTACATTCCAAGATTGCTTCTGATATTAGAGATGATACAAGAACTCCTAAAGGCCTTGCGGATGGTGGGCTCGATTCACATAAATTGCCAGTATTTGTTAACCCCATGATTCCTGCTAAACAAGAGTCTCCTAGGGTAGCCAATAAAGATCATAGTCCAAGCCCAAGCCCGAGCCCGAGCCCAAAACCTTTCTTTTCTTCTATGCAAGCGAATCCTGCGTTTTCTAGTTCAAATCTTCTTCATCAGAGCTCACCTTCAAGGAACTATACAGTACCAGAAAAGAAGGGCTCACCACGAGTTGAACTCAATCATCCACCTCCTATGCATGTAAGTGCTGCTGATTTTGTTGCAAAAAGACCGGTTTCTAATGCTTCTGGTATCCCATCTCCCAGACAATCAAAACCAGTTTCAAGAAACGAAAATCTTGCGTCCTTGCCATCTTTCAAGCACCCCAACAGTAACAATAAAGGAAATCCGACACCAGTTGGTCTAGATTGTAATAGAACGGTTCCTACGGACATTAATGTGACCCGTCAACAGGAACCACAGGCCCTTAGCGACCCGGTTCAGATGATAAAAATGCTAGCTCAGAAAGGTCATCACCAGCAGAATAACTCAAATGGTTTTGGTTTCAACCCGAAAAGAGAGGAGTCAAACAATGCTGCTTCAACTGTTCCACACTTTCATTCAAACAGTTCCCAAATTGGCTCTAAAAGAGACGATTCAAGCAATGTTGCCTTAACCGCTGCTCAGGCATGGATGTCATTAGGAGCGACAGGGTTTCTGAAACCCCAATCGGCAGAAAACATGAACCCCCACAAACAACCGGTATCATCACCTGATTCTTCATATAACCCGAACCATGATCGCCATCAACCTCAAGTCTCACGGTTTCGTGGTGAGCTCAACACTTACCAACAACCAGTCTATGGCTTTGTCCCACAACCTGTTAGAATGGTCAATGATGGTCAACCCCAAACCAGAAATGTCGGTTTTCCTCAAAATGTAACCACGGATCTGTCAAGATTTCAGGTACCGTCTAGTTGGAGAGGTATTAATCCTCACATGCAGGTACAGTCAAGGCCAAAGCAACAAGAATCGCGACCCCCTGATCTAAATATCGGGTACCACTCAATGGGATCTCCCGTGAGACAATCTACTGGTATGCTGGTTGATTCTCAGCAACCTGATTTAGCATTGCAACTCTAAAACCTACAAAACGAACCAAGAGAAAGTTGCAGCCTTTAGTTATATTATGCCCTCCTTTGATTTTTTGGCTTCAGGATTCCGGTTTCTGCTGTTCAAATGTAATCACGTTTGTAGAAAGAAAGAATATATCTATTTGCTATTGAAACCGGATCCCATCAGAATTATTGAGAATCATGTGAGTTGTGTAGTTACAGATGTAGTGTTGGTTCTTGGATAGATAAGTTTCATTGTTGTCATCGCAGTTTATAGTTGTTTGTTGCATTTACTTTCGGCTATGAAAAAGTTTTTCTTGCTGCATTTGCAATGTAAAGCTCGTTTCTTGATACCTACATATGTTAAGGTGACATCCTATGGACATTTTAGAGGCCAACGTTAGTGACCGTCCTTGAGTATGTTTTGCTATCACCCCTTTTTAGAGATACCGAAAGGGAAGGATAATTCAGTTGGGCCTCTGGTATGGTTTTTGAGCAGCTTACTGTCTATTTAACAATCTTTCCAACTTGTTTAGCAGTATAGCCTAACCCACAGAGATATGGAATGTAGTCGTCAGGTTTTTGAGCAGCTAATCGTCTTTTTAACGATCGTCACAATTGGAAAATGCAATTGTCGAAGTAACGATAGCTTGGTCCACGTACGTACGTACTTACTAAGCTAGGGGTCATTTGGCGGCCTTATCTACTGTTCCTAATTTGTAGATAGAACCATCAATTAATGTTCGTGATCAGTTACCTCGAATCCAATACTGATGCGTGTCTAAAAAAGTTCACATCAATTAGCATATCATAATTTAATTTAGTTTGTTGGAATTAATCTTACTATGATGAACAAATCACAGGTATGTATGATAAACTTGCTTTTGTATTAATACTTGCAATATTTGTCCATAGAAACTTATTGACACATTGGGTCTTATTTATAGTTTTCTAAACGGTGCCTTGAAGCAATGCAATGCTTCTGAATCGACATCTATCCTAATAACCGTTACTTCCGGTTACTAGGTTTACAAACATACAATTGACCACCCTAACTTTATAATAATACATAACACATACTAGACACATATAACTTTCTGACTTGACATATTTAACCCAAAGTTTAGGTTAACTATCAACATAGTTGATCAAGATCAAGGATATAGTTAGCCACATCGTGCGGGCACCCATCTAGTACAATGTGCATATAGTTAGCCAAATCGTCTGAAGCATCAACAGAATCACCTTTTTACTAACCCATCATCCATCCATCTTATGTAAGTTATTTGAACAAATTTTGGGTCGCTCGCTATAATACATTTGCCGGATTTGAGCCTTTTCAGGGTTATCAACTGCAAAGGACCAATATATATATATACATGCACACTCTCTCGAGGCGTAAAATATATATATATATATACCGTGCGTGTGTGTTTAAAACAAATGTAGCAAAATATAACCAAAATGATTGTAAGTAGATCAATCTATATATATATGGATAGAAAGCCACAAACATATATGCAATTTGATTAACAAGACTGGCAGTACGTACGTGCAAGTAATATTATAATTGATCTGAAGATATATATATATATATGTTCGGATTGAAGATTGAAAATGTTATTTATTGAACATATGAAAATGTTATTTATTGAACATATATTCCATTATATATATAGATGTTAAAAATTAACAACAAAGCTGCCTGCCTGCCACAGTACGTTTACAAAAGATCGATCGAGAGGTGAGCATATATATATATATGCATGGAATGCATTTCATTCTGGCATTTAATTATAACATTTTAATTCACTCAACAAACTTGAATGAAATAGGCATTCGAACTGTATATTTACCAGATACCAAAGTAATATGTCCTTGCTCATATGGATCTCTCTTCTTATCGTTAATATCTCTAACAAACGTTATTTCGTATGTTAACTTTTGGTGTGCTGCTGTGAAGCTCAGCTCTTGAGAATGACTGCCAAGTACGTCGATTTGTACATATACACCCACCGGTACAGAAGTTTCATTCATGTGGTAGGTCGAATTTGCTGGACCAACATTAGTGGCTGTCCTTGTGTATGTTTTTACGTCATCTCTTTTTAGAGACACCGCAAACGAAGGATAATTCAGTTGGGCCTCAGGTATGGTTTTTGAGCAGCTAACTGTCTTTTTAACTATCATTCCAACTTGTTTAGCAGTATAGCCTAACCCACACAGATATGGAATGTAGTCGTCAGGTTCGATGTCAAAAACAAGCCCAGGATCGCTGGCTTTTGTTGGGGACACGTGACCAGAGCCGATGGCGAATATATCAGCAGGAACCCCACGTTCATCCACAATCGGTCCATTACGGCTAACTTGACTCGCCGTGGTCAGCATTGCGGACTTAATAGCGGCAGGAGACCAGTCCGGGTGGGCTCTTTTGAGCAATGCTGCTGTACCTGCAAGATGAGGACAAGACATTGATGTGCCACTTACGATGTTAAACGTTGCTTTTGTTCTCGTGTTATTGTCTACAGGTTCATTCCAAGCTGCAAGAATGTCAACACCGGGTCCAATGATATCTGGCTTTAGGATTCCAGGACTTTCATGACAAGGCCCTCTTGAAGAGAAACTAGCCACCTCTGGATCTGATTTTAAGTTGGTGACGGTTCCATAGAAAAGAATAGTTGCAACAGGTGAGGATGTCGAATTTAGATACTTTTTAACCTCAACACCTTCTTTGTAACCAACAAATGATGCGGGAAGAACATGAGCTTCTGCTGCTATACTCTCACCATCAGTAATATCATTAGCAATAATCATGGCCGCTCCTCCAGCATCCTTCACTACTTGGCCCATTTGAACATTGCCATTACCGCCCACATCACACAAAACTACCTTCCCCTTGACATCAGCATGGTCCAGTGATCCATTAATGCAGTATGCTGCCTTTACATTATCTTTTCCAGGGTAAACAAGAGGCCGAAGCTTATGAGTATTGAAGTCTTTCGGTTGGTATAACGATTCACCATTAAGTCGGTTGTTGTTTCCCAATTTCACTGTTGTCCTTATTCTTCTATCAATGGTACTAGCCCCAACTGTAAGAATCCATGGGGCCTCATTTGCTAATGATGTATTGAAAGGCCCAGCATTACCTGCTGAACAGCTCACAAAGACGCCTTTCTTTATGGCACTGAAGGCTGCTATTGCGAAAGAATCTTTATAAAAGGGCATGGTAGGTCCACCAAGTGATACGGAAATCACATCAACACCTTCTTCGATAGCTGCATCCATGCCTGCTAAGATAGCGCTTAGCTCACAAAAAATAAGATTACAAACTTTATACATGGCCACGTGTGCCAATGGTGCTGTCCCACTAGCAGTGCCATTCGCCATTCCAAATACATTCGCACCGTCTACATAATTTCCCGCCGCAGTACTTGAAGTGTGTGTTCCATGGCCAATCTCATCTATCGGAGAACTTCCATTAACAAAGCTTCTCATTCCGATCAATTTGTTATTACACCCTGCCACCTCACATTTGCCTTTCCATCGTGCTGGTGGAGCGGGCATGCCTTTGTCGTCAAATGAAGGATGTCCAGGAGTAATTCCAGTGTCTAGAAGCCCAACTATGACTCCCTCCCCATAGTTGGAGTGTTTCCAAAAACCTGAATTTTGGCGCAAGCCCAAAAAGTGAGGTGAACGAGTTGTATGCAGCTGATAGGGATCTTCATACCTCACAGATACAACTCCACTCAAGTTCTCCATCACCTCTGCTTGGTCTGGAGACATTGTTGCAGCAAATCCGGTAATCACATGGTGATACGCATGAACCATCTTTGGTTTCTGGTTTGAGCCCAAAGCTACTTTTGACAAAAACGATTTATACCATTCTTCGAGCTTGTGTGGCTCAGAAAACTCTTGGCCTTGAGGAGAAGTTAAGTAAACAATGTAGGTTTTGAGTTCATCATCATTGGCTTTGGTGGGAACGCCACTGAAGATGGTGGTGCAAGTGAGAAGTAACACGAAACCAATTGTTGGCAACATTATTTTGTACGTATGTCTTATCTTAATTGCTTAGTTTGAGGTTATATCTCAAATGGTTGCTCTTGATACGTATTTATAGATATCATTGTTCACGGGATAACAATCAAACAAATTCATTAAGGGCAACAAATAATAACCAACGTTACTAACACACGCATAATATGAATTTACTCAATCGTCTAGTAGTAGTAAGAAGTTTTCCTAGTGCCATATTTGCCTTCATTGACAGGTTTCTCCATTTCTACAAGTTTTCGTAACCTTCTAAAATTAACAACATTCCAACTCCATGAAAACTAAAGAGTATATGGGTATATTTTTTTTTATATCCTGCTTCAAGATAGATTTTAAGCTTGGGATGTGATTGATATATCACTAACGGTAAACCTTCTCTAACACATTTTGATCTTATTGCCTTTTTGGAATGTCCCTTATGAGTAATCATAATATGTATTCTCTATTTGAGTTTAGCTTGCGACGTTGTAGAATTTCACATATCTACCAAAAACAGCAGTGATTTGCAACTGGGTATACTGTATACATACAAATTATATATATCTATTTCCATTACTGAAGGTATTCTTCCTTTACAAGTTAGTTTTGCAGAAGACGAAATGGCGTAAAAACACTTAATTGGTAAGACATCAGAATGAGTGTGATTTGATCCATAAGGAGAATTACGATTATACTAGTAATTAGTTGTTTCTTTTTACAAAAACACTTAATTAGTTGAACTCTTCTGGGCCCAAGAATCGTTCCCAGGTGCATTGCTATTTATTGATTAAATGTAACAACTTTGTTAATTGCTTTAAGTTTTGGAGAACCTAAATGGTGACAAACTATGAGTTGGCTTGCTTATTAATGTACTATATACAAATAGTGAAGAGTGGCAACCATACCAATATAATTAAATTAAGTGATAAGCCATTCTTGTACCTTGACCATAATATGAACCCACTTCATATTAATACTTGGGTTCCTTCCGATTTATCCTTTTTATAACTAGCCAAATCATCGGAGAGTCACCTTTGTATTAGTGCATCTACTTATGCAAGTTATTTGAGAAAATTCCGGGTCATTATATACATGGACAGATTTGAGCCAATTCTGGGTGATCAACATACTTGTGCCAAAACATAAACTACATCTAGATGTTGATGTTTTAAAGCTCTTCCGTCTGTAACTCCACAAGTCACAAATATATGTTGCTCTGTTTTCAAGGCCGTCGTGAATAGGGCATTGAGATTACAAGACAGACTATATATTTTTGAGTCTTATTCCTTTGGACTGTAATCTCATTGCAACTTGATTTGATCATATCTATCATCTATGTTCCTTCTAAGCAATTTAATAGAGATGGGTGCATTAACCAAACTAACCGCGATTTAATCCAGAGGACCTTTTTGGTGCGGTCATTGGCTAAGACAGCTCCCCTGTTTCACACCTGGGTATGAGTTTGACTCTATACCAGTCGGCCAGCACCATTAATCACATCATCAGCATCTCTGATTCAGCCAAAAATCCGAATTGATTTCTAAAACATACTAGGTGACTTTGTTTACATTTGGGAGTATCCTACTCAAAAGGAATGGCACCCAAGGAACCAAGGGACATTATATATGCAGCATTAGACGTTAGCTTTCCAACTTTTATCTCAACTTTCCCCGTTTATGTACACACTGAATACAAAGTGTGACAATCATTTAGAGAAGACATTCTACCCAAATAGCCTCATCGAACCTCGATCACCAAAGCCTTTACTTTCTGACAAATTAATTTTCAAATGTAAAATGCGGATGATGACAGCCAAAGCTGGAATAAACAACCCCAATCATTCACGAATTTGCAAAATTAAATTACTTAAGGAAAACTTGCAAGAGAAACTACATTTGTAGTACTTTAGTCAATCTTCTGATTGATTTATTATTTCATCTTTAACAAGATCAAACAACTCAACATCGGCAAATTATCACAACCAGTTAAAAGACCCCGACAGTTGGCTTCAAAAGCAAAAGCACATATAATTGTCTCAAGTCAGTTCCATACACATTCCATTCATTTATATACTATTGGAGCGGTAACAGAAATCATCGAGATGCGAAAAACTAAGATAAAAGAATGTACACATTCATAGTCATCTAAAACCATATTCACATTGATTTGTCTTTCAAACCACACAACAACTTCAGAGCAATCCAAATGTGTTCTCACCACTGTAGGTCATGTAAAGAAAACCATCCTCATCCTTGTTTTCCTCATAGATTGCTGACATCATTGCAGCTGTATACATATTAAACGGGTATATTAGAACAGTCAGATGGATAATCAAAATTAGAGATTAGAAACAGGCAGTTAAGGTCATGGGTTTGGGCTGAAATAAAGGTGAATTGACCCGCGGCACATATTTAATTTCAAAAATAATCAAACTTTCTAAATAATAAAACATTTAAGAGGTTCTATGCTTTAAAATTATGGGGGATGATATTTACATCAAGCATTTTATTTCATGCACCAAAATGTATGCTTTTAAGTGTGGTACAGTCTGCTTTGTAATTTATACATTTTAGCTATTTGGTGTAATTATCACATCCCTAAAATTATATTTCTGACATGTTCCTTTTTGAACAGTAGTTTTACATTCTACCTGTTAGACCAGTTAGAGGACAAACATAACCTGAATAACCCGTTCATAAAATTATGATCCAAACTGCCAACACTAGATTAACGCCTTAAAGATTTTGTACTAACCAGTAGGTGGCAGGATGTTCTTAACAAAGATAAAGATAGCCTTCTCAGCACTGAGCTTGATCCTCTTTCTGACAACATAAACGAACTGTCCAACTGTGAGATCAGCAGGAACGAGGTATCTGCATCCATCATCATGTAAATGTTAGCAATTTATCGAATCCACAAATCCAAGTTAGCAATTTATATTGTGTTGGCATTCATATATGTTGTGTGTGAACATTAGTTGGCATGAAAATAGCAAATTATAAATGCAGTATCTAGATTATAGATGCAGTATCTGGATTTTAAGAGCAGTAACTGGAGGATGAGTCAAATGAGGCTACGAAGGATTAATAGTGGCAATTGGCATTCGAGTTTAAACCAGTGGCGGATCTAGGATTCCAAGTCACGAGGGTCCATAAATCTTTGACTCGATAAGTTAGTGGAGCCAAAAAAAACTAAAATGGGTCGGGTCAACCAAATGGGTCACAAGTCCAAACATGTAAACATAAATTTGATCATAATATTAAATAGTCAAAGTTGTTATAATATTACCCGGTGAGATA
>JAOEHQ010011953.1:0-16143 GCA_025447715.1 Asclepias incarnata
ATTTATTTTTTCTTATTATCAAAATAACAAAATTTTAAGACATCTTTTTTAATTATGTTTGATTTTCATTTGAAAATTATATTCCGTCACATAAAAAATTAATTAGTTACCTTATGCTATAACTCATTTTATATCTTTTTCTAATCAATATTTTTTTTAAAAAAATTTCTTTTTGACTATAAAATGTCAACCAAATAAGAACTAAATTTACACAGTGATTATTTTAAGATGTCCGTGTGTTAACACGGGTCCCTAATCTAGTATTCTATTAGTTTAACACTTTAACTATCTCCTATTGATCAGAAAGAAAAAAAATAATACATAAACAAAAATTCAACCTTATGAAGAACAATTTTAACTATGGTTAACAAATTTTAACTATGGTTAACAAGATGATTTACAACTATTCAAATGAGTAATCGAAGACATATGAGATATATATTACATTAATGAAAAAGTAAAGGCATGCAATCTATGATTTTGAAATTTAGAATCAGTATACCTAATGTCATGAAGAATTTTAAAACATTCAAAGAAAACTTTGTGAAAAAATATTGATATGACTGATGATCAAATCTTAAATATGAAAACTAATAGCTCCCGATCTTCTACATTCTATACTTTTATTGTATGTTGATCAATGATAGTTCTAAATTTACGATCACTAAGGACGTATCGATTGTATTGAAATTTTTCATTTTAATTAAATACTCGTTTCTTAAAATAATTTTGATTTGAAAATATAATATTAATTAATTTCCGTAAAATAATACTAATATATTAACAAAAATTCAAAATTTAAATAATTAGCAGACTTGAATGAAAAGTATATAAATAAAAAGATTAAAAACAAGAGGAATAAATTAACAAAAGTTTCCTTATTCATCATTATCCGATTGTTCCTTTGAATGTCCAAGAGTAATACATATAACAAAAATTTAATATAACAAAAATTTGATTCAAATTTTATCATATGTAGTTAATATAATATCTCTAATCTTCTCTAATCTCTAATATATAATAAAAGAGAAACCTTAATTCATAATTGGAGAAGCCTGGACCATTGGATGAAGTTCAACAATTAATTTATAACCATTAGATCGATATGCTGATGTCATCATTTTTTATTTTTTATTTTACTCTTTTTACATTTTATTTTATATTAATTTTTAATATTATATACACTATCTATAATTTTATAAATAATCAAATAATTTTATATTATGTTATGTGTTAAAATATTCACGGTATTTACTTTCCTTTATTCAATGATTTTTCTAATATCATATAACTATTATATACACTATTTATAATTAAAGATTTAACCATCCATAATTAAATATATTTTATAGTATATTGAGATTTTTTAATATTATGTAAGTATAGAAAAGATATTTATGTGGTTGTGATTTTGGACCTAAACGTGTTAAACTTCATTATAAATAGAAGGCATAAGTATTTGTTATTCTGACAATTCAATATTCTTATTATTATCTTTTTTACAAATCACCGATTATTAATTTTTTTTACAAATCACTATGGCAGATAACAATGGTGATCAAGTTGTCTTTGATAGGCTGGCTGACATCGATGCAACTAAGGAATCGTGGAACATCCGGGTTAAAGTGGTGTTGCTTTGGAAGCAGAGCTATAAATACAACCCAAAAATCGTGTCAAGCTTGGACATGATTTTAATTGACGAGCAGGTACAAATTCTATATCGCTTATACACGTTTTAATAATAATTTTTAGCCAATAGTTCTATATGTATATTTTTGCTTATGTTTTGTCACTTGGTTATACTGGTTTTTGTATGATCAGCCTCATGTATTTAAGAAAACAGATCGTGCTAGAATTTTTAGTCAGTTGTTGTATATGTATTTGAGTATTTAATTTGATCCTATAATTTACTTGATTTATGTTGAATTCGCATGACTTTTAGCCTCATGTTCAAATTGTTTATAATGATTCATGTATACAAGTTATAGATACATGTTTATTTATCTTTTGTTAGTAATTCAGTTTAATTATAGATACATGTTTCTTACTTATAGCTAATATAGCTAATCTGCTTGAATTACAAGTTTATATTAGCTTAATTGTTACTCCTTAGTTTAATATGATATGAATGAACTTTATTTATCACCTACAGGGCACAAAAATACAAGCAACGATCAAGAAGAATCTGATTGCTTCATTTGAGACTCTCTTTGAAGAAGGAGCGGTTAGGGAAATTAGTAACTTTGGTATGGCTTCAAATATAGGAGATTACATGCTGGTAGATCATCGACATAAGATCAATTTCCACAAAATTACAACTGTTCGTGTATCCACCTTTTTTATTTAATAATGTGGATGTTTATCATTTTGTGAGTTTCCCTAATTTGCTAGCCAACGATATTGATACACGCATTGCTTTTTCCATAAGCCCATATCTCTTTTTTAAATCATATACATCTTTGTATAATTTGATAATTGATTGATTTGTCACTTAGATTTTCTTGGTCAAGTTGTTTCAACGGATCTCATGCGAGTCATTATTGATAATGCAAAGGAAAAAAAGTTAATGAATCTGGTAGCTCAGGATGTGAGGTAGGAATACATATGTGTATTATTTATTACTTTGCACATTTTAATAGTCATCTGGTAGCTCAGCATGGATTTTTTTAGTGGTCGAAAGATTGCTGTTGCTTTGTGGGACAGTTTTGCAATGAAGTTAAATACTTACATTGCAGAACATCAAGCTGATTCTGCCCCGGTTATCATCCTACTACGTATGGCGAAACTGAAATCTTGGGGAAGTTAATAAAACAAAAAACGTTGTCTACAAAGAGGTCCTTCAACAATTATAGATATTCAGCCTTTTCATTGCTTTCTTTAGACATTTCAATATTTTTACTTGAACGATTGATAGTTTTTTGTCTTCTGAAATTTTAATTGGTCAATTAATAAACATGTTTTCAGTTCATATTAAATGCAAACAAGTGTGTAATAATATGTATCCATGTATGAATCGACATTTAACGTTTGTCATTGTCAAATAATTTCACAATAAAGATTCCCAAATTTCATAAAAGCTATCAAATTAAATTCAATAAAAAAAAAAATCCACCACCTATAACGTTCTAATTACCGAACCCTATATGCAATTAATTTCAATATTTATAATCAAAAACAATAAATAAGTAAAACCCGCGTAATACGTGGGTTATAATCTAGTATATTCAATATTATAATATCTCAATGTGCTTATTTTAATGATATATTTTTATAAAGTAGTTTTTACTTTATGTTAATTATATAACAAATAATTATCTAAATATGATGTGATAAATAGTGTGGCTATCAAATTTGGTGTATATGGTTGATTACTTGTGTTGTACCAAATTGTTACACCATTTTGGTGTCTTGGTGGGAGAAGGTTTGCCCCAAATTGTGCACTATTTTGATGTTTTGTTACATACACTGGAAATCGCTTAAACTTTTATAACCTTAATCACATAATTAACCTAATTGTCGGTTTCCCCAGCCGTTTTTCTCTCCTTTTCCTTTTACTATTCACGCACACATTCATACATAAATAATGCTATTAATTGGTATCAGAGGTGCTCTAAGGCAGGCCAAAATCATGATCAAAATTTTCAACCATGATTCAAGATAGAAATATTTTTTAGTTTAAGTAAAAACAACAAACCATGAAATTAAATGTTTCATTTCATAAACTTATTTAAAAAGTTTTGACCATAAACAATGATAAATAAAAGGAAATGTTCCTTTTGTACATGGATTATTTTATTATAGCAAAAGATGTAATATTATGAATTAATGATAAAAACAAACAAAAATATTTGTGAAAATATAGCAATTTGTGTCATAGTTAATCTAGTTTACAGCTAAAATCAAAATACTTACAAAAACAAGTTTCAAAAAATTGAAAAATATGTCAGAGGAAGGCAAAACCAAGATTAGTATTAGTTACTAAAACCAAGGTAAAATAAAATTACCCCCGCAATGAAATTATATATGCCTCTAGAACAAAGCCAGCAAGAATATTAATGATAATAATTATTTTATCTATGCACTTGCAGCCGAAAGGTGAGGCAATATTTTCATATTTAATCTAAAGAAAAAGGTAAAAATAAAATCATTAATTTGAAATTTACCAAAAAAAAAGGGATACCCAGATGGGAGATTATAACAACAAATCTGGGAATGAAATTAAAACCCTGATTTATGGAATTAAATTTATGCCCCCAGAACAAAGCCAACAAAAAATTTATCATCTTGCAGCTGAAAGAAGAGGCTATTATTTCACATAGTAATAAAAACACACATACAGACAGTTTGTATAAAGATTTGTGAATGTGGGGTTTAAGGATTTGGAGACTGTTTTGATAGTAGGCAGATGTGTTTTCTGCGATGTTATATAGCCACCATTGCAAAACCCTAATGTTGGGATATTATGGGTGTATGTCAAGTTAACCCCTTGTATTGTTTTTGGTATATCTTTTTGCACATCTGAACTCACAACTATTCTATTTTGGTCCTTCAATGAGATAGCAATTAACGATTTGTCATTTGGTTGGCCTAAATGGAATAACGATGGAATGGATGAACATGGTAATTAAATGAGTTATTATCATTCTATTGTCGTGTTTGGTAGTCATATTGGAATGAAATGAACTATTAATGCATGTCGTTTGGTATATGTGAATAGAGGGATGAATGAAATGAAATTTATACACAGTCGTTGAGATTTTGTACGGATTAGAGGCGCATAATAGGTAAATCTCTTTTGAAATAGGAATGAAATGATAAAAACTAGAGAGGTTGGCGGAATAGAAATTTTGATTTTGAAAATGAATGGGATTCCATTTAGAATGAGCTATTTCATTCCAAAAATAAAAACAAACAACTTTTTGTCATTCCATTAGAATGGAATATTCCATTCCAACCATGATCCCAGTCTACCAAACAGGGTCTAAGATTATTGTCGGCGACAATGGTATAATAGATTGTCGTAATTGGTGGTGGTTATTTAAGTAAGTCTTTTTTTTTTGTTAACAACTTAATTGATTATGTTTATTGTTTTACATTAATGAGGTTAGTTGAATTAACTAAATATAGAAAATAGCTAGGTGGAAGGGTAAAAATGTAAAATAGTAATTTTTTTGTGTTTAAAGTTTTGAAAATTAAGACCATATATGCTTTATAAAGGAACTAGAAGTGTGCCCGTGAAATACACGGCAGTCGAATGTGTTTTAAGTTGCTTTGTAAGGACACATGGCTAAAAGGTAGGGGTGACGACCGACAGTGTGCTTGATAGTTGTATAAGAGAGATAATATAGTGGTGTTATGTTACAAAGTCGAATTTTAATTTGAATTTTCTTTACATTTGTTGCTATGTTGACCTTTTAATTTATAAATTTAAAATAAATTTTTAGTTTAATTAATTTGAATTTTCATTTTGGGTGATAGCATAAACTCTCTCAAGTACTTTAAATTAAGAGTGAGCATAAACCCTCTCATGTAATAAGAACGGTTTCAACTCGATCATGTAATAAGAATATTCAAACCATTCTTATTACATGAGACCTTTTTTTCCATATAGGTATAAGTTATGTAACGTACTCGCATGGTTGTGGTATATTTATCAAAATATGAATCCTGGAAGGCAAGGTAGTATCCAGGGTTGTCTTTGTTCTCCGTGGCTGGTCTTTGTTTCCTCGGCAAGTTTTCTCAAGTTGATTACTGAGCTTTCATCCTTTTTTCTAAGTTTAGTTTTCAAAGTTGGTGGGTGTCTTTGGAGTTCATGATTCAATTGTTTTATTTCCTTATGATCTCATTAACATTCAAATTGATATGATTTCCTATTCTACCAATCGAGATTGAATTCAAGATAATGTGCAACGACAAGTACATGAAATGCAAGTCGTTACGCATGGTCGTGGCTGATATGCTTAAAAATACAGTTTCGTTCAAGTCCTCCATCCTTCGTGTTAGGCAAAACACAATACAATGGACAAAATGCTACATAACGGCATAAAGCTAGCTGTACAAAACTGTCTACAAGTTATTGTAACAAGAGTACACTGAATTCGTCAAGCACGGGCCAAAACGATTGGTAACAACACTCATATTCATTTACAAGAGCTCTAACTTTTCATTTCAAGGTCCAAATATGCTCACCAAACCTTCATAATCTTACATCAAAATCAATCAATAAATTAAAAAAAGAGTCACTAAAACACCAATAAAGGTGAAATTTACTAAAGAGAAACATTTCAACTACTGAAAAAATATGTTCTTCGACAACCTAGCAGATTCATAGACCCTCAAAAGGGTTTATTTGCAAGTATAGATTCGTGGTTACTTGAGTTTCTTTACATAGTATTTGCACATTCACTCTCTCATTTTCATTTACGGGTCGCATGTCCAATGACCAGTTGGGACCCACATAATGCAAATCAAAGACGACACAAAATGAACTTAGTTTTTTACCTGAATCTGACTACAACACAAGATATGTCATCTTTACTGTCTCTTTTCAAAGCTTCGGCTATTATTCGCTTAGCTGCTTTCTGGGGGTCCTTGATTCTCCTTGCAATATCAACCACTTCCTGATTATTCATCACCTGCATTAATCGAGAATACCAAAAACAAAAATAAAAACCTGAAAGTTTTTTCGTGCTTGTATATTTTACTACTATAAAGTAGATTCAGCAACTTTGATCCATCCACTTATATATGGGTTAGTTTGGGTTGTGTTTTCAATAAAACTTCAAACAGGTAAAATTCAAGAATTAGCTTACAAATGAACAGGCTAGGTGGATCAAACGGAAAAAAAATCGAACAGAGTGCATGTCAAGTGCAGAAAATCTCTTAAATAGTGTTTCAAAAATATACTGGCATTATTTTTATTATAGTAGAATAGTGTGATAATAGTTGATAGACTAAGCATTCATTTATAGATAATATAAATAGATAAATTAATGAGAGCAAAATGTGTTAAGGGTCAACCCAACCTCACCTGAATCATTTCAACCTACACCAAGCACACTGGTTTTGACGTGTTACCCAACCCACCCATTATGCCAGCTCTACAGTAAAAAAAAAAAAAAAACCCAAGGGGAAACCAATAAATGGATCACCTTCCAGACACCATCGCTTGCCAATACAAGAAGATCCGTTTTGGTATCTATGATTGTATCGTGAATAGCAGGGTCGGATCGCAAATGTGATTTCAAGCTTTTGTCTCCAAAAGCACGAGATACCGCCAGTTGTCCATTAACTCGAGGGACATCCCCTGATGAAAAGAAACAAATCAGAAATAATCCATTACAAATTATATTTAAGGTGGTTAATGCGAAGGTAACACAACATAATGGGATGAGAAGTTATTTTGATAAGGAAACAATATTGCATCAGTAGTTCTTACTGAAGTTAAACTAGTAAGTCATTAGTAATGTTAGTGGTACACCACTGGTATCCTATTTTTGTAGTCCTTGAATTATTGGATGAATCTAAGAAATCATAAGTTCATGTGGCCATTTACAGGCTTCGATAGTAAGAGTAACATAGACATTAACTAAAATAACAATGGACTTGGACATCTAGGCTACAAAAATGATGACTTCACCCTTGAAGACTTCGGAGGTGGTGCTATGATGGTGACTAAAAATAGCTGATATTCTTTGACTCGTAAGAGTGACAGGCTTTGCATTTTGCAAATATTGAATCGGTAAGAAATTCAGGGGCAAGTGAACATAATAAGGGTGGAATGGCGCTGTTGCAATTTTGAATCCGAAAGATAAGAGGAAGGTGAAAAGATCCCAAAAATGAAAAATTTTGCCCCCAATTAAAAGGCTAAGAACAGAGGCAGCTCAAGTCACTTGGGAGCCTAAAGCGGATTTTAAAATCGAGTCCTTTTCCCTACAAAATGTTTGTTTATATTTTATGCTAAATTTTTTTTTGTTAACCTTTGTTAGATACAAAATTCTTAATTAGATCTTTATAATGAGTTTGGAATGATAAGTTAAAGTTAACGATACGTACATAACGACTTTTATCTTTAAAAACCCAATGGTACTGGAAATGAAGCATCAAGTCTAAAAGCATCTCATACTGATATGCTGTTAGCAAGAAAAAACCATTTTTTTTCCTCTACAAATTAGCTCAAAAGTAATTGCCTTAAATTGAAACTTATGCCCGATATTAAAGATAAAGATTCTCACCAAATTGTTCTAAAAAACGTGTGAATTCCATAAAATATATACATATTTTACCATTTGTTTCACATTGATCATTGTACTTTTAAAAGATTTAGACCAGTGAAGGCGGTAACACCGAAGCTTATTTTCAAGAGGAGCGTGTTTTTGAATAGCTTTCAACGGTTACTTTTGTTTGTAACTAGTTATTATTTTTACTATATCAATATATATGTGTGTTTACACTGTAAACAAAAATTCATATATATATTAGTTTAGGGAAGAAGATGGCCTACATGTCACAGTTATTTATTTTATTTTTTAATTAAATTCATTTAAGCCCCTATAGTTTGAAGTTGTATACAATTTGGTCTCTAAACTTGTTAATGTTTTTTGTTACATAATCTAGTCTTTGTTTTCTTTAATTAGTGTATTTGTTTTTTAATTAAGCTATTTTTATTTATAAATGAAGTGTATTAAAAATAAATGGGAAAAAAAAGATGAGGTGGAAATTGGGGAAGTTTGGGGAAGTTTGGTGAATGTAGCGCCACCATTTTGGTAAAGTTTGGGAAAGTTTGGGGTGAAATAAGGTGGATGGTTTTTATTGGATAATGATGATGTGGCAATTTGGTAAAGTTTGGGGAGAGTTTGAGTACTCCCTCCCCCCTAAAGCCCTTGCTTTACTGAGCAAGACACAATGATGTGGTGATAACGGAAGGACTGAGATATGTAAACACGACAACTTTACCCATGAAATTAACCAGTAAAATGCTGACATGGGTGAATATTTGTAATAAAAGTTTCTGAAAGTTAGATGGTATTTCTAGAGGTCCTTGAAAGTTAATTGGATTTACAAATTGTATACGGAGGAGGCTTTTCTCAGGTTACCCAGGGAGGGTAAGACTTTGACTCGGATGTACGCGGCCTAACCAAAGTTCCCGTAATCGTTTCCAAACCCTTTCCCCAGTCACCCCAAGATGTTAACCTAGGGAGGTTTGAACCTGAGAGCTCTTGTGAAGACATCAGGACGCCTCACCATTAGGCCACGTTGGTGGTGGTTTTAGTTGGATGATTTAGTACTGTATTTTGCAGCCCAGTAAACAAACTATAAATGAATTGAAAGCGTTTTGCTATTTACTTCAATTACTCCGAACACGAACAATGAACAGAAAGTCAAACCAATGAATAAAGTCAAACCTGGCATGTTTGAAACAAAACCTCCTTTGTGCTCAATACTGACCCTTTCTGTACTAGGCTCATGATCAGTACTCATCTGTATAGCTTCACCTCCTCTGGAAAGAACAGCTCGAGAATCACCCAAGTTTGCCACCCATAACATTCGACCATTTATCAGAACAGCTGTAACCGATGTGGACCCACCTCTTCCCAAATCGGAATCATGTGAAAGAATTGCTTCATCAGTTTTCTCGTATGCTTTGGATAGTGATCTCTTTGGGTCAACCCAAAACTCACTCTGTAAAAATACGTTATAATTAAACATATAAATAAGGTAACAAGTGGTTAAACCTTTTATCCAATGTACTTGGGTTTTTGTGCAGACATAACAGTTTGCAAGAATGAACTGTAAAAACATCATTCAAGTGAAAATGCCAAAAAGACGTATTAATTTGCAAGAATGAACTTAAAAACATCATCTTGCTACACAGTTTGTCCAAAACCACTATTGCTTACACCGTTTAGCGTTTTTGTTATTTGCATACTTAGAAAAATAAATAGTTTGGAACTAAAAGCCAAGTATACTGGTCAAAAAATTTATTACTCATAGTACAATAATATAGAGGTGGCAATCTGAACATATACGTATGAATGGGTAGATTTGGATTATGTTTAACAAGCCAACTGATAAATAGTGAAAATTCAAAGACATGGTGGAAAGTCCCTTGAAATGTATTCTGAAAGGTACTAAACCTCCTAGAAACTTCATTCAAATTATTAAGCTATTAATAAAATAAATAACTTTGCGATCATATCCAACACACTAATCATTTATAGAAAAACTGAAACAGTTTGGATGAGAAGTGCTTCATTCTGCCAAACCGACGTGTCTTGACCCATAACGAGGAGATACCTATTTAACCCAAGCCCACTTTTACTAGTTACCCAACCCACCCATTTTGCCACCTCTAAATAGTATTGCACTAGGGAGATGATATGAACCTCATTCAAGATGTTATCAAACAAATGCTTCTGAAGGTAGGAAGGTACGCGATCGCCCGAATGGCCATCATAAATGGCAAAAAGCCCAAGCTCATGCTCGTCTATTTCCACAAACCTAGCAACATGATAATCCTCCATTGGATGGTTAGCTTTTCCTTTGACCAAGTCAAAACCGAACTTGATATTACCCTCATGGTTTTTCCCCTTGCCGGAGCTATACGATGAAGGGCCTCCTATGAACTATATATGTACAAATACAATGGAAAAACATTAGGATAGAAAATAAAGAAATAGTTTCTTACCCTTAGTCTTGTATTAGGATCAATCTTCAATAATCACTTCACTATCACCATATATAATACAAAAGACAATTATGGTTCTGCAATTTGCCAACATTTACATGCATATAACATGAATTTTGAAACCATACAAACATTAAAGCCAGCAACATGTATGCCAAATTCATACAAAAAAAACGGATAAAACAGGATGTTCGTCTTACCGTCACTGCCAAAATCATAGGCAGCTTGCACATTAGGCAAAATATCATGTTTATAGCATCAATTGCATCCGCATATCCAACATGAACAACTTTCAGATAAAGAAATACGAGAAAACCGTGACAATAACGAATCTTGTTTAGATGTTTTTACTCAACCAACCAAACAACCAAACTACCGTTTTAAAGAAAGATTATGTCACAACACGTAGGACGTGCTTCTAAAATGATTCTTGCAACTTGAAGTCACAATAATCAGTTTTAAGTGAAGTGATCGGCAAAAAAAAAACTGATTATTTTTTGGTTTCAGCTAAAAGCCAAGTATGACGAATTGATTTGAAAAAAATGAGCAATTTTCTACAAACCAGTAAATTGCATGTCCGGAAATAAATGATTGTACTTGCAACAACTAAGGTTTACAAGGTCAATTAAACTCGATAACTCTTGAAGATAACAATTCAATAGCCTACTGCCTCCAGTCTGCTTGGATTTTAATAAGAAGACGATAGCAAAACAAAAAGATATTCAACTATCTTTGACTAACCAAATGATCCCTTAATCAACATAAATGAATAAATCAAGTAAACCATCTCGATAATCTTAACTAAAACACATATAACATCTTTTTATGCATAACAAAACACATAGAAAAGCGTAAGAACAAATATTATCATTTGATCATGTAAACTACTCCATCAACAACAAAAAAACACACAAATTACAGACCTGTAATTAATGAGGCTTTCCCTTTATAGAAAGTCACTTTTATCTCGTATTTAAGATATATTTGTAACTGACTAAGAGTATAACAGGTAAACAAATGAAAAATGAACAAAAAATAGTAACGTGGACAACGAAAGAAGGAGTAGATAACACCAACAACAATCAAGTAATAAATTCAAGAAATACAAAATATTTCTTTACCTGCAAACAGCATAAACTTTCCATCAAAAAAATCTGCAAACAAGAAACTATGTTTCACATCCAACAATTTAAAGCCAAACCCGCTTCAAAAAATAATAACTTTTAGTAATTCCGCTAACCAAACTATCAAAATCTGCAAATTTATGACAAGCCAAAATAAAGGGGAAAAAACAGGGGAGTAGTAAAATACTACTAATTTAAATAAATTTTCTGAATATGTTTTGCTTATACGAAACAATAAATGACTTAAAAAACAGAGGAGTGTCAATTTTGTAGTCAGAACAGGATTCAATATATAGAGGATTACATTAATTTTTTGTTATAAATATAAGAGTGTTTCAACTTTCAAGTCATCTCTTTTGGATTATTATTATTAAAAAAATAGAAAGAAGAGTAATGATATACGTGATTAATTCGGCAAGAGATGCTTAAAAATCCGATGCTGACTAATGAATTTATTTTTCGCTGTTAATTTTAACCTTTGATCCGTCGACGACAGATTTTCTTAACCTTCGATCGGTTAGTAAAAAATTTTTAAACATGTATTTCACTATTTCCTCCTATGAAATTAGTCATTGTATCAAAAGAATTATAAAAGAAGACTGATTCCCGCGTTGACTTGAGATGTTTGTTGACCAATGCCGCGTAGAATCCACTAGTGAATTACTATTTTGACCCTTTTCCCCACATAGGCAATAATGTTAGGCTTCGACTATTTCGATTTGTTTTTTCTTTTCTATGTTTAGTATTTAATTTTTTGGATTAAGATAATTACATTTGAAAATTTGTTTAAAGGTGAGATCATCATCTGTAATGCATCTTTTAAAAGGTTAGCATAGTGTATCGGGACCTAAGTCTATAATAAATTCCACAAGTCCTACCAATAAATAAATCATATTTGAACGCATTTTGTTTTAAAATAAGAAAAGTAATGCATGGTCTAAGGTAACTTGTTACGTTCTCAAGTTTGTTTTTAGAGCAAATGAAAGTAAAAGAAAAGAATGGAAAAGAATAAATAATAACCATTTTTTTTCCTTTTAATCATCCCATTTTTAAGAGAAAAATTTTATGGCTAAAAACAACTAACGGTTCCTTTGCTTTCTTTTCTTTTCTTTCATTAAAAAAAAACTTGAGAACACAACTTAATTTGAAAGTCTATCACTTTCTTTCTTTTCCATTCTAAAAAATACTCAAGAATATTAGTGAAAAAAACGTCCTTAGATGTAAGAAGTTGTCTTTCCATGAACACGATAGGTTACATACAAGGGCTCTATCTAGTTGAAATACATGATAAAAAAATAGAGTCGCACTAAAACGGTCTCGAGTCAATATAAAAGAGGCAGACCCCTTGCAAATATGCTCGTCACCATCATCACACAACCTTCCTTTTGGGTGAAACCTGAAAACTCACGTATGTGTAGTACATTCGATTGGTTACACTAACACCTTAAGATATTGCATTCATGCATATTAAAGAAGATTTTGTGATAGAAAACAACCATACTGGTCATGTTACTATCACACAAACAAGACAAGTTATGAGTTAATTTATGCTTAGTAAAACTAGCTGAAACTAATAGTTAAAGCTTGTTAATAGAGCTGAAAGGTTAATTTATATTTTTGTACAGGTGTTTAGCAAAATAGTTAAAGATAAAACGTACAAATCTAAAATGACACATTTGGAGTTTACAATAGTAACAAACTTAGAGATCAACATATAACCACACAACACGAACAACTTTGACCTAAGCAATATGTCAAGTCGTTGGCTAGATTAACTCGTGTGTGGTGCAATGTTTTGAAAACCAGTCCGAATGTCGATCGGTATCCTAACCAAATTAAAGAATCAAATCTTTATAAAAAGGTATAGATAAAGTAATGATAGGGCCTCCTAATTTATCCTTTTAAAAATCCTTCTAAGCACATGATCAAAACACATAGAAAAATCAAGATATGAGATGTTTTATATTTTATCAACATATATAATATATATATTTGGAAAAGTGAATGTGTGGCTGTCGTATACCCAAGCTAGATATAAAACTCCTCACATATCAATTTTTTAATATTTGTTGTATAATAAATAAATGACCTGAGCCCCATAAATTTTATGGATTAAAAAACTAAAATATGAAGAGGTTTTATACCTAAGCTAGGTACATAACAGTGTTATATTCTCATCCCTCGAATATATTTTATCTTTCCCTTATGCCCCTACCCGGTCTCCAAACAATCCACTTTAAATTCCACTTTTAACTTTTCCTTTCAAGTTCATATCCCCCTTTATTTTTATCTGTTCATTCATGATAGTCTTTCCTTTATCTTTTATCTTTCCATTCATCCCACCACGTTGTGCAGTAGCAATAACACAACTCTCATTCCCAATATCAAACCCTATCACACTCATTGTTAAAAAGTATCAATAAAACACAACTTTATATACCCTTCACATAATTCACACACAACATGATCTTCACCTACACCTAATTCATTCAAACTAACAATCAGCTGACCATTGTCACTTTTGAAGAAGGAATTAAAATAATATCTCATTCGTTTGATGAGAACTTGGGCAGTAGAAATTTTGATGTAGTTTAAACACCACTGGTTATCCGGTTCAACCACCGTTTTCTGGTTTAACCAGTCGACCAAATGCAAAATGGGTTTGACATGATTGACCAAACCTCTCTAAATGAGTTAAATCGGTCCGACCGGGCGATCCAGTGTGGTTTTCAGAATATTGGTGTGGTGTTAAAACACACTCATAAAATATGAAAGTGACAAAATTAAAAAGGGGACATGTGGGAGATCTTAGATATCTACATTTGCAACCCATGAAATTATGACCGAGACATATCGGATTTCACAATAATAACATATTTAGATATTTAGATTAGATTTTACAATGTCAACATCTTTAGCTTATCTATTGTTTATTTGGCACGATGATATATATTTTGATTAAATAATTATTTGAGGTGACATCTATCTTGATCGACAAACAAGAAACATGACTTTGTGAGATCTGATATTTCCACATTTGTAAGCTTTGAAACCATAATTGTGATAGTCTATCCTAACATAATTTCATTTTGACTTATGAAAGGCCATAATCATGATAGTCTTTCCTTACATAATTTTTTTTACCTTATGAGTCCTTTCAAAAACTATAATCATAACTTTTTATAGTATATAAGAGCACCCCAATAGGGCAATACGCGGTTAGTATTTGTCGGTATTCGAATTTTAATATGGTCAACGCTGTTGGGTGTGTTCCGTATTGAAAGCGTATTGAGGCGGTGTTCGTCCATTCCGTGGTCACCAATATAGTGGTTTTTTGGGTTTTTTTTTAAAATGATTCCAATGGCTATTTAGAAATAAAAATAATTTTTTTAAAATTAATGTATTGGATTGGATGTATTGGGCATTGGGTGTGAATGAAAGAAAATGTATTGGAAGAGAGTTTTGCTGATGTAGCGCTGAGTTGACAGTGTATTGCGTGTTACCATTGCGCTCTAGGTAAATCATGATTCTTGATCATGTGTAAAACAAAAACTGTTTGAATTTATAGTTAGTTGTTTTTTTTTATGAGTAATATACTAATGAATAACGTAATAATAATATTATTATAGTAACATTTTTTTTTAAATCTCCATTTGAATGGAATGACTGTAAATTTTTCGTTTAATCAGTTAATTATAACTTTATTTAACTTATCAAAACTTAATTTTATGGTTTTAATCTTTAGACTCGGGTAGATGTATGATCGTCTACATTTTATCCCTTCCATAGTTTGCATCTCATATAATTGAATATTTTAAGATATGTTTGCCAAAAGTGATTGAAACTAAGGCTGTGGCTAGAGGTTGTAACTATAGTATGGGATTGGGGCTAGAAGTAGTGGTTTTTTTTTTCCAACCCTCCTTGTAGAAACTTTTATTTTAAAGCCCTTTAAAAAACTTTTATGGGCTGACTTTTTTTCTTTTTCTTCTTTCAATACCATATTCAAACAAGTTTATATTTTTTTAAAAAGACTTATTTTTAAAAGCTAAAGCTCCTATTATGCATTCTTGAGTTTTGTTTTAGTGGGATAGGAAAAGAAATGATAAGAAATTGTTTTGAATCTTCATTCTTGAGTTTTTTTTATAAAAGAAAAGATAGGAAATGATAGGAAAACTTAGGGATCTTAGGTCCTAAAGTTTTCTTGCCAATTTGGCATGATTTGAATGGAAAGTAAAGGAAAACTATGTAAAAGTACCACTTCACCCTTCAATCTACATCTAATACTTTATTTAATAAGGATATATTTGTAAAATTACATCTCTTTTTCTTTTC
>JAOEHQ010011964.1:0-16141 GCA_025447715.1 Asclepias incarnata
TTATCTAATTGTCATTTTTTGCTTTAATATAGGCAATATATTGCGATTAACTGCCTTTTAAGTTAAAAAAAAAGATATCCGCGGCAACGCGCGGGCATAAATTCCTCGTTGTGTTACAAATTGCAAATTTGACGACCTTTTATTGTTATTATTATTTTAAAAAGACAAATATCAACTCCACATAATTATTTACATTGAGACTTGTTATGGCTCAATACACATACCACTAGACCATAGCTTTTGTTGCATATTTGACTTTCGAATACGAAGTATCGTAACATTGTGACACTTGGATGAGAAGTAGGAATTATATTATATATATAGTGTAAAAGGTGGATGTTATCCGTTATATATCTAGCTTGTTGACCAGAATAAAGTTGGTGATATGTAATTCGGCTACATGCGGGACGAAATGCGTAATCAGTATGAATTGTCAATTGTTGAGAGAAATTCTTCCGTTTTGCTTGCCGGCTGATGAAGATTGGTCATTCTTTTTTGCCGGCAGCATCTCCTATTATAAGATTTTAAACACAACAATATATAGAAATTACTCAAATTAGAAAACTAGCT
The DNA here is from genome assembly GCA_025447715.1 of Asclepias incarnata. Classification (NCBI taxonomy): domain Eukaryota; kingdom Viridiplantae; phylum Streptophyta; class Magnoliopsida; order Gentianales; family Apocynaceae; genus Asclepias; species Asclepias incarnata. The sequence continues at coordinate 571 of JAOEHQ010011964.1, forward strand.
AGAAAGGAAGGAACTACTACATTTTCATTCGTGTATGTTAAATGATTGGGCCAGATAAGAGTGTATTGTAGTCGAGCCCCATATTGAATTTGACATTTCCATTTAAAGCCCAAAAGAAAGAGCTAGGCTTGCCGCTTGCGTATTTCTAATAGAAAAATAATATATGTTACTAGTTTAATGGTTAACATTCATAGAGAGAAGTTAGGGATTTTATGCATTCTCAATCATATCTTTGAATTATCATCATTAATTTTGTCATGCGTCAACATATATTAACATTAGATATTTACATTTATTTTTAGGCCTACAAAGATAATTTTATAGAGCTAAAATTGATGATAATTCAAAGATTCTCCTAGAACAACTTAGAAATATGTTGGTTTTCTTATGGATGATGTATTTAAAAAAGAAAACAAATTAATAAAGAAAAAGAACAAAGTCTAAGATACAATAAACTATGGCCTTGCCAAATCCCAGTCCATACCGTCATATATGCCGGCATCCCTTTCCACAAGTCAACTTTGCCCCACTATATAAACCCTCCCGCTTCTCACCCACAAACCAACAAAAACAAAAGTGTTTAGTAGATCTCATTGTAGCCGCCAAATATATTTACCCATTATTAGCAAGTTTTTGGCTTTCCTGTCTTAAACATTCGAGATGAAGTTCACAACATGTTTTGGAAAGTTAATGTGCATCCTAATGATCACAGCCGCGATCATGACCAACATCCTCATTCCAACCGCAGCTCGGCCGATACCTTTTGAGCAACTTCAAACTGGTAGTGTTGCATACCAATTTGGAAACCCGAACATGTCAAGGTTTAGTCAGTTTGCAGCAATGCTGCCCAAGGGCAATCCCGTGCCTCCTTCTGGTCCTAGTCCCGGCATTAACTGATACGTTAAATTGTTGTGATATATGTCTAATTAATTAGCACAAGTGATATACTTATGCATATATATATATATGTGTGTCTGTTTTTTTTTTTTTTCTTTTCTTTTCTAATCACATTAAGAAGCTGGGGGCTTCTTTAAGAAAATTCACATCGTTTATTTTATTTTGTCAGTTAATACGAAGTGAATCACATATGAGAAGTTATATGTTTACGTAGACTACCACGTCAATTGTTATATGTTCTCTTTTAATTGATCGACTTAAAGATTGCTATTTGTGTTACTTGTATATATTCAAAAAATATTTTGTAATTGAGTTTATTTTTGTTTTATATGTTGTATTTCAGTATTAAATTATTACCCGCGTAATACGCGGTAAAACAAATATAACTAATTGCATGATAACGGTTCACAGTAACATACATAGATATTTATTGGTAATAAATAAGAGATTAATTCAATATTAAATATGACACTTACTAGAGCATCTCTAAATCAAATTTTTGCATCATTTGGTGCAAAAAACATCTTTTATATATCACAAAATTTTATTTCTAATATATTATATCAAATTCTTGAACCAAATAGTTAATTGAATATTTTTTACAATTAAACTTAAAATTATAGAATAATTTTATTTGAATTAATATATTATGTTCATTATATCCATTTAACTATTTGAACATTGATTCACATGTTCGTGAAGTATATAGTTTCAACAAAATTTATACATGGTTCTTTTGGTTATTTTAAAAATATTTATGAAAGCTAGTTTAACATTCTTATATTGTATCATGTAATGTAAGTATGTTATAACTTTGACAAATACAAATATACAATACTAACAAAAAAATCAGTTAGATTCCAATCCATCACCAAAACTTGTAATACACCAATATATATTAACACAACTTAGTTATTATCTTATTGTTATGAACTTAATCATTAAAATGTAGTATCAAAAAATTACTGGCAGACAAACATGTCTGAGAAACTAAAATTTAAAACTTCATATATTCTATAACAATCAACATAAAATATTAATAATTAATAGACTTAAATATTAATTTATTTTAAATCACTTACTGGGACGATCCTCTTTAATTTTGATCTTCTAACATATAGGTTAGTAAAACAAATAACTAAAGACTTTAGTATGCCGATAATTTATTTGTGTAATTAAATTAAAAATCAATCATTAAATGGTATTAGTTTATAGTATTCATGGCAATGAGAATTTTGTATTGTATTAATGAAGAGTTAAAGAAAGAAAATTGACAAAGTATAATTGTAAAAGGGTTAAAGATGTTTTGACTCATCTTTGGTCAAAGATGACATCATCAAATTAATGAATGGTTTGATCATCAAGAATAAAAATCATTCAATAGTGGAAACTTAATCAAAAGTTATTTTAGGTATCTCTTTTATTATATATTAGAGATTGTTGTTTCTAGGTTGATTTACCAATTGGTGCTTTGTGTTACAATTATGTTTGTTCAATATCTCGCAGTGTAGATTGGCCGGCCTCCGATGTGGATCGTCGTGTAGTAATTGGCTTGACTTGTAGTCCACGATTAAGAAAGAGGAAGAATTCCTCTGCGAACGACCTTCGGCGTGAGAATAAGTATAATGTACGAAGGAACTTCGTAAGCAAATGTATATGAGTGAATGTGAATGAGGAGAATGAAACTTAACCTGGTTGTCGATCCATATATCGAACGTCTTGGAGGAGAAGTTAGGGTTAGGCATGCATTCTTCACTCCCCACTACCCGATGCATATCGGATTTCGTTACCATTGTGGTATAGGTGAAGATATGGCTAAATCCATTGTTTATCGGAAAGGAGGGATATAGGTAAATCCTTTTTTTATCGAAAGAGAGATGCACATATTATCTCCATAGTTGAATTAAACCACGAAGGCGGGGCTTCATGTGTCCATTGGCGAATTCCCGTAAGGTAGCCTTCGTGCAATGGAGACGAAGGCTTTACGCCGAGGTGCTTTCGTACGGACGAAGGGTCTGTACTTCGTCCCAAAGGTAGGGTGTATCATCAAACCCCAAGTCTAATGTGACGGGAAACAAAGAACGTTACGTTAGACTAAAAAGGTGTAAGAATTGAAAGTCAACGAAACATAAGTGGCTTCGTGATTAAATGCAAGGTAGTTGATAACATGATTTAAAAGGAGTAAGTAAGATATGAATTACACATTGAGCTAATGTCAAATCATGGTAAGATAAGGAATTACTCACTGAGGTATTTTAGACCAAACCATAAACTTAGTTTTTGAAAAAGCTCAACCCAAACCTTCTAGTTTGGCTCGATAAACCAATCCAACCAAACAGTCCAAAATCAGTTTAGTTTGGGTTGGTTTGATGGTTTTTACAAGTTATATAATTACAATACAAATACTATGTTAGGAATGTTAATTCTAACACATTTCATATTATCATCAGACTTTTTAGATCGGCTAAACTACCTCATCACTAGCCTTGGTTTGAGCGATTCAAAATTACTAAACTATCTCACTGGCCTTTAGTCTGAACAATTCAAGTAATTTTGACGGATTGATAAACACCCTACATTCTACTACGCATTCATTCCCCTTATGAAAAAACAAAGAATTAAAGAAGAAAAAAAGTTACTTGAATTACAATTGTAATTATATTTTTAAGGATTTTTCTAATGACAGTCCTTAGGGCTGTCAATAACCTGCATAAAAAACTTGTACCTTCCATATCAAAAACCCACCCCTGAATTTTATGGTAAAAGTACAAATATTTTATGCACGTTAATGACAGCCCTAAAGGCTGTCATTAACAAAACCCTATTTTTAATACTTCCTTATTTTCAAAATAAGTGTCTAGATTTTCATTTCAGATTGTCTCAAAATAAATGTCTACTTCCATAAATAAAAAGTTAACTTTATCATTTTTCAAATGGGCAATTATTACTCTTTCCGTCTTATTACAACTGTCCATGTTTTTACTAACACAAAATTTAAGGAGAGTAAAATGATTGCTTTTTTGTTTAATCAAATTACCGTTATATTCTTAAAAGTAATAGTAAGCAATTGTCTTGGAAATGACTTTTTTTTGTTGTTGTTGTGTGTAATAATGAAGCGTATTATTGAAAAGGGTAGTGATAAATTCATAACAACTTTATCCATCCATAACAATCACTGTTTTATACAGTTGTATATTATGCATTAACATACATGTACTTGTTGTAGATGGATTAAACGTGTTGTAAATTTATCACTACCTTATTGGAACTTATCAATTTATTTTAGAAAGTAAACATTTAAATTAGAACAAACAAAAAAGGAAATGTGAAAACTTAAAATAGGACAGAGTGAGTATAATTTAGTCAAAACAAAAATGAAACCCAAAAATCTTTTACATGAGGCAATCCGTATACCATTCTTTTTTAACTATACATCACAAAATAAATGCTTGGCTAATCTAACAATTATCTTTTAAGTATAAGAACAAAATATTAGAAACATTTATTTTGGTAGTGCATGCTAAAAGTAAATAAGAAAACGATATGCATAGCCCCGAGCTATACTTAATATGTTTACATGCATCGATGATTGTCACATTAAAAATATCTACTTACTATATTTCAAGTTTTAAGATTTAAATTAGGTTGAGTAAAAACGGAACCGGAAAACTGAAAACCAAAAAAAAAAAAAAACCAAAAAAACCAAAAACCAGACCGAACGATCGGTTTGGTTTTCAGTTTCATATGTAAAAACCGAACCAAAAACCATTATATATTAATTTATTTTATATTTATATCATTTTATATTTATATCTATTACTTATGGTTAGTAAATATGTTAATATATTTAAACTTTTTTGATTTTTTTTTAGTGTACAAATCAAACTAAACTGTATGTTTTATATGAAAATGCACAACAAAATCAATTTGGCTTATAAAAATCATACTAATTTCAATACCTAAAAGACATGATTAGTTAATAAAAATGAATTGTATATTTTAGCTTCTTTATCATATTTTTTGCTTAACAATTGAATGTTTAATTTATAGTTTAATAAGTTAAAAGCGTAAAAACAAAATAAAAGCCGAAACCGAAAAACCGAACCAACCAAAAACCGAATCCAAAGATTTCTGATTTTTAAAAACCGAATGCGTTGATTTGGTTTTGGGCTATGGGCCAAAACCGACCCAATTTCATCCCTAATTTAAAGTACAATCTCTATAATTAAAAAGTAAGTGATAAATCCATAATGTTTTTTATCTATTTATAACAATAACATGCATTAAACAGTTGTATAATATAATTATATAATGCAAATATTGTTGTAGATGGATTAAAAAAAAGTTTACGATACTTCCCATAATAAAATCATAATTTGTGAAGTAAAAATAAGCGGTATGTGCCACTAGATACAAAAGGGCCAAATCCTAAACGTGTACTGAAGTTATAAAACCCTAAACCCCTGTATCCCCTCGTCAACACTCACTCCCACACTCCAAAATCCCCAAATCAACAGCAATCTCCCCTGTGAACAAACATGACCATGATGATGGCGTTCCTTAGATCCTGTTCGTCTAGATCATTAAAATATCACGACATTTCAATGATGTCTTGTAGGGCGGCAGTTTCATCGTACTCGACCGAAACAAACATGTCTAATAAAAAGATTATTGACAGTCTTTACAAAAGGATATCACCCGTTGGCGATCCAAACGTTTCAATGGTTCCAATACTTGAACAGTGGGAAAATGAAGGTAAATCTGTCAGATTTCAACAGCTTGTTGTCATCATTAAAAGCCTCCGCAAGTTCAATCGCTACACCCACGCTCTTCAGGTTGTTTTTCTTTTCCTTTTTTTTGTAATTTTTTTTTTATATAAATTTGGTATAATATTTTCATTTTTTTTAATTATTATGTCTATTGTTTTATATTCTGTTATTTAGATGTTCTAGCATTTGTTTTTTAGGGTTATTACCCGGATAACGCTGCGCTCTTACAAAATCTTCCATTGGGTCACCCAGTTAAAAAAAAACAAAACTTTGAAGTGATCATCATCATTCCCGTAAAATTTAGTGTATTTGCTTGAGATAAAAAAAATATGAGGGAATGTATTTGCTTGAGATAAAGTACGATAACCGTCCAGTGTATAAATCTTACTTAGGTGACGTAATCACGTAATCTTGTTATTTTTAAGAAATCAGTTATGATTTTAAAGTTCTTTCGAAAGTATATTTACTTTGATTTAAAATATACAAAGTTAAGTGACCAATTTAGATGTTTTATAAGAGTATGATGACCTTGCAGTGTATTAACCCTTTGTCTAAAATAATAAACTTCTTTTTCAATTTTCCAAATTGGGGAATGTGCTAGTTTTTGCCCAGATGCCATTAGAAGAAGTTGGGTCCGGTTACATTTTTGGGCAAATTTTCTTTCAAATGTCGGTAATTACCATGTGGTAACAGTGCTCGTATTTTGCTGACGTAGCACACACTTTGTGGAAATGAATTAACTAAGACACCTTAAAAAGAAAATAATATGACCACATATATTTTATATTTTTCAACATAATATGACCACATGAGTGTCATATTGAGTTCTGTAATTATGGTTATTCGAAATAAAAGTTGTCTAAAAGTGTGATTAGAGTCAACTTTTAAAGCCCCTGAGCCCAAAAGAATAGGATGTTCCCCCACTTGGGATAGTTGGAAACGTATGTTGTTATTTAGCCTTTAGGTGATTTTATATCTTTGATATAGGATTAAGTGTCAAATGACAGAAGTCTGTGGTTAACTTATAAAAGCTATCTTTGAAAGATAAAACTAGAACTTTAGCCTGGCGGTACCATGGGTGCCCCGGTCGGCCTACCAGCCATTGGTTGTTGATTCAAGTTCCAGACTTCCAGTAGGGACATATGTGTATGAGGGGGTCTTTCGGATAATTGTAGAAATAAAGTGCTAATTTATTAGTATAAAGTAACTAGATAAGCAGTTTTTTGAAGAGTGTTTGTTATTGCGGCTTCTGTAAAAATAAGCAACAGGTAATTAAATAAGCAATTCCAAACACCCCCTAGATTCATCATTATAAAAAAGGAAGCTAAAACTAGACCACTCTATAGAGTTATCAACTTTCATCTTCTGTTATGTTCTAAATGTTGTCACCTATCTATTCTAATGGCAGCTTTCAGAATGGATGTCTAACAGATATCCCAAACTGCAACCAGCGGGGGTTGCGGTTCATTTGGATTTAGTATCAAGAGTTGAAGGGCTAGAACAAGCCGAGAAGTATTTCAATAGCTTGCAAGACGATGTAAAGACTCTCCATGTTTATGGTGCTCTTTTAAATTGTTATGCAGCTACTAAATCAGTAGAGAAAGCAGAAGCAACTGCGGAGAAGATGAAACAGATGGGAATGATGACAACACTTTCTTACAACTCCATGCTTAACTTATATAAAAAGACCGGAGATATGGAAAAGCTAGAGAAAATTTATCAAGAAATGCTAGAAATGGGTGTTCCTATTGACAAACCGACTTTCTACATCCGATTAAGTGCCTATGCAGCTGCTTCTGACCTTGAAGGTATGGAAAGAGGTCTTCAAAAGATGGAAGAAAACTTATTGGGTCTTAACGTTGATTGGAATGCTTACATTATTGCATCAAGTGGGTACCATAATTCAGGTTTACCCGATAAGTCATTTGAAATGCTAAAAAAATCAGAGGACCATATACATGGAAACTCAAAAGGGGCAGCATGGGAAATTCTTCTTCGAAAGTACGCATCTCTTGGTAAAAAAGAGGATGTTTATCGTATATGGAATTTATATAAAACGTCATGGAGGAAAGTATACAACAGGGGTTATTCTGCTATGGTTTACGCATTAGTTAAATTAGATGATATTGATGGAGCAGAGAAACTATTGGCTGAATGGGAATCAGAAAAGTTATCTTATGACTTTAGAATACCGAATATGCTGATTATTGCTTACTGCACGAAGGGTCTTTTGGCCAAAGCTGAAGCATATGTTGACCGAGTTGTGGATATGGGAAAGAAACCTCCGGCAAGCACGTGGGTCTTATTTGTTACTGCGTATGCTAAAAAGAATGAGATGGAGAAGGCAGTGGAAATGCTGAAAAAATGTGTTTCGGCTGATGATAAACGCTGGTGTAGACTGGAACAAGATACTTTTGATGTGTGTGTTGAGTATTTGAAAGGGAAGGGTGATTTGGAGATGGTGGAAGAGATGGAGAAAACTTTCCAGGATAAGCTTCGTGTTCCACAGACATCTGATGCAGACTCTTTTGCTGATAAAATTGATGAGGGATCTGATGAAATTGAAGAGGGTCGTGGCTGATCTAGTGGAGATGTTATAAGTTTTTAGATTAGTAAGTCGCTCATTGGAGTATTATTTTTCAATTTCTTCTGTTTCTAGTTGTGGTTACGTTTTTAAAGTGTAATCTGAATAATTGGAAACTACGAACATCTTGTGTTTAGTTTCTAATCACAGTGTGAATGGAAAACAATATTGTTCACGAAATATTTATATTCTGCTATGCTTTAACCAAGAATTGTTTTGTAGAAGGGGATTGTGAATTGTCAAGTTGATTATGACTTGTTTTATGATTTAAAAAACTGGCTGGTTTGTCCAACATACTTAAATGCGGCATATGGAATGTGATTGTATTTTTTTAATAATGGTATGGGTTCATGACACCTAGTGAAAAATGGTAGATTTTTTGTTTGAGGGGTAAAATTGAGTTGACACTATAGTATTGGGGTTGGTTTTGGGTTGGGTTATGTTGACACCCTCCCTCCTTAATTTCATGGTTTAGATTCTTAAATATTAAATGTTTATTTACAAATCATAATTAAGTTAAAAACTAAATGACAAATCTAAGTTACGCATTTCTCCCTACTTCTTCTTCTCCTTCCTTCTTTTTATTTTTTTTACCTTATTTTTTATTTTCAATTTTTTTAAACTTTTTTTTAAATAAAAACCCACTCCCAAAAAAATATATATTTTTCAAAGGGCAGAGCCTGTCAGGTAAATCACCTCATCACCGATCACCCCTTATGACCTATCACCCCTACGACATATCACTCCCATCAACTACCCCTTATTAATACCCTTAAGGGCTACGCCCGATAAAGGTGAAGCCGTCCTGAATGGGTACGCCCGTTCATCATCTAAAATTTAAAAATAAAAATAAAAAAAATTTGGTATGAGTTTTTATTATAAAAAAAATTACAAAATGAAAAAAACAACGTAAAAAGAATAAAAATAAAAAATAAAAAAAAGCGGAATAAAATGTGTGGTTGACATTTATCACTTAATTTTTAATATTTTTTTAGTTTTTATTTTTGATTACGACCCTCTTAACTATATATTAGGGGTGAGCAAAAACCGAAAATCGAACCAAACCGATTGGTTTGGTTTTAGTTTTCTAAAAACCGAACGGATCGGTTCGGGTTTCGGTTTCATACACAAAAACCGACCTCCAAAACCGAACCGAACCGAAAATCATATATATTTTAATTTTTTAATATTTATAGTGTTGTAGTGTATATATATAGTTTTAGTACACTACACTTTCATTGCAGCCATGCTGGAAGTTCCTTGATGCATATGATTATACATTTTAAAAAAGATAATACATGGTATCAACAATCAATAAGTTATATATTAATGCTTTATTAAATTTGCTAACAAGGCATGTTCTCAAAAGATGCAAGGATAGATAAGCCTGCACATCATACGTATATTGTGCATTTTATTTAATTTATCATTCATCTTTAACAAAAAAAAAAAAAAAACCAAAACTAAACCAAAACCAAACCGAACCGGAAAACCGACAAACCGAACCGAACCAAAACCGAATCCAATGGTTTCTGGTTTTCAAAAACCGAATGCTTTGGTTTGGGTTTCGGTTTTAGGCTAAAACCGACCCAAACCGACCCAAGCTCACCCCTACTATATATCCACTTTCACCTCATTTTTGAAATTAGATTAAATGAAACCAATTATACCGAGATCATTGTTGTTTCCCTCCTTTCACTCAATAAACTTTGAACACTTCCATGACTTTTATTTCTTTATTTTTCATTTTTGGACAAATGTTGAAATTTGTAAATTAATCTCACATATGATCGTTTTAGCACAAAATATGTATTTCAAAACTCAAATATGTTATATGATACATCTTAATATATTACACCTGAAACCAAAACCAAAAGTTACATGTGGTAATACTAATTAAATATTATTCACGTACATGTGATTTTAAAACATTGTAAATCACATGTGATTTTAAAATATAAAATTTCAAAGCCCGTCGAAAAGCATAAACAAAAAAAAAATTCGTGAAAATTATGTCAAGTTCCAACTCTTTGGAAAGAAAAAAGATTGTTTTTATCGATGGTGTATACGTAATTCATTCGATATAGATGTACGTACATTAACCGTTTTAAAAAAAAGTTTAATTTAAAAGAAATTGAGTGATATATAGTAAATAAACTAGACGAATGTCCGCACGATGCGGCGGTGATATTGGTGGCGGTGACGGTGGTAGCGGCGGTATGGTGGTGGCGGCGTCGGCGGTTGGTGGCGGCGGCAGCGAGTAGCGTACGCTATTGATGTAAAGGTTATTGATGTAAAAGGGGGTAATGTAGTTATTTTATGAGTTAAGAGGTAGATGTTGTAAATTAATTTCATTAAGGGTATTATAGGTATATCAGGTGGAAATTTTGAAATAATAAATAAATGAGAGAGATATTTTGGGTAGTTCAAAGTTATAATTTGATAAAAAAAAGTAGTATAGATAAAAGATCATGGCTTAAATATAAATTATATTAATTATTGATGTGTTTCATGTAAATATTATATCTCGAAAACAAGAATTTTGTTTATCACTCTTAACTCACAATTCATGCATGGACTTAGTAGTTCAACTCGATTGTCACTACTTCTTACCTTTGGATCAATAACCGAGACAAGAAAATGTGTTTGGCGTGGAATCAATGGAACGAGAGCCACTTGAATCTTGATACTTAATGTATTGGTTTTTCCTTCCATTTTGTTGTCGTGTTGAGTCTGGTTTGGTTAGATGTGGTATAGGCTGATTGTACTTCCTTTTTTTTTCCTTTGGTTTTGGTTGTTGTTTCGGAATTTGTTTTTGATTGCACCAAAAACAACACAAAATGATAACTAGTGGTTCGGCCTTTTTGATGGGGTTTTTTTTTGTGCCTTAGGTAACCGTAATCGACACAAGTTTTTTACGACCCTTTTGCAATTAGCAGTTAAAGTTCCGAGAAGGTCCTAGATTTTGTTCTTGTTGCTTATCTAGCAGAAGTTTGTATTTGTATTTTTTGCATCTAGCAGCTTGTTAGATGCGTTTAATATATTTTCTGTCATTAAAAAAAAGTAAATTACAATTCATACATGTTTATAGTAGTTAACCGAGTTATGGACAGAAATTTTAAATTAGATTATTTTTGTCTTAACAAAATGAAAAGTTGAAAACTGTATATATATTGAAAATTATATGTAACGATTTGAATGAAATTCTCGACCTCCTCATCAAAAGATCTAGTGATCGATCGATGCTTTTATCAACGGGCAAACACGCATGTTTAATTTAATTAATAGTTTTCAATTTAAATATCATACTAAAACTTAACCCAATATTCGAAGACTATTTATGCGTTCATTTTTAACATGCTCAAATCCCCTTGAATTGACATTGTTGCGATTGTCATTAATTTTCTTGCAAGAAATATTATTTCATAGCATTGCAATTTTTCTTTACAATTAGGGACAAACTTATTGGAATGTAATTAGTAGAATATATATTCACTGAGTATAAACCTTTTACCCAAAAAAGAATGTATTAGTAAAGGAATATTCATGTCGAAATGTTGAGAATGATTTGATAGCTACCTTGAAATACAAGTTTTCTTTACAACTACATATACTACAACCATGTGAAAATATTTTTAGTGCGGTCTTAGATATATATATATACTAGATTTATATCCCGCGTGATACGCGGGAATAATAAAATTGATTTCTGTATTTACGAGAAGATAAGATCATGATGTTTTGAGTAAAAATACATTTATTGTTGATATGTATAAAAAAATTATTGTAAAGTTTTATACAATAAGTTTTATTAAATGAATTATACATATTACATTTAAATAAAATGAAGAAACTCCTTGCATTTAAGGAACCATTTCCAAATGTCATTGTTTTCTATCAGCTTATGAAATCACCTGTTGAAGTTGAGAAATGCTTTACTTTCATTGGGTTCCTTGATCAAGCAAAGAAACTTCCTTCACATCAAAGAAAAACCCATGTCTGCAAATGAACACATAAGTCATTAACAGACAAAAAATGAAACAAATTAGGGAGAAAAGGTGCTTCCATTGGCTATGATTAGGATGTGGCATTGTCGTCACCACTATAAAATTACATATATTTGGTATTAGAGCAACACTTACGTACGTTAGACAACTCTCCTCTTATTGCGTAGTAACTTGAGTCATATAACATGTAATGCATTGGGCAATTAAAGGTAACTGGTATCATTATCATACTAACAGTAATATTTTTGGAAACCAAAAGCATGCTCACCTTTGCAAGTGCATTTTTTTGTCCCCAACTTTTCCTGCTGCTATGATTTCAGGGATTCCAAGGTTATTATAATTTGCTTCATACCTTGTCTAAGCAAACTACATGCGAATCCAACTGTTTATTCTTATTTGCATGCAACTGTGATCCCTCTTTCGAAATTGAGTAGATAGGAGTTGTAGCATCACCCATGTACCTAAACAAATATAAAAACTCAATGAAAAACCAACTTTCATACATATGCATAAAAATTCATTATAATAATTAAAAATAATAATAAGTATGTTTTAGTACAAAGATTGAACACTTGATTTCATACTCACCTTTTTGTTATAAATGGATACCTTAAGCGTAGGTTCGTCATCAAGACCTTCCTTTGCAGGTTTGAATACTTCTTCATTTTTTCATTTTGGAGTCTCAAAACTTTTGATATAGGGTAAGAAAAAGAAAAAGATGAAAGAAAGTGAAGAACCCGAATATAAATTAGAACATACGGCTAAAATAGATTTCTATATACATCACCATTCCTTGCATTTGATATGTTTCCATTTCTTGCTTTAGATTCGTATTTATATATATATATATATAAAGCTTTTGAAACATACATTTTCTTCATCATCTTCATCTTCAAGATTTAATGTTATATCTTTAATCAGATTACTATTATCCATCTTCATTCTTGAAGCTATCATCCACCAACATCTACTCTTTAAAATAACAATCTTAGAATGAATACATCTTAATGTATAAAACCTTTTTTTATGAAAAAAATAATTAGTCAGATCTAAATCAGAAACACTAATATATATAACTTATATAATAAATCAGAAAATATAAAGAGTATAGAGAATGAAGATGATGATGAACCTGTGAACAGATTAGTTACCGATGGAGGATAATGATAGAGAGAAAAAAATAAATCTGATTGAGGAGGAGGACGAGAAAGAGTTTGATTATTAAATTTAAAATTTGAATTATTGATTGGAAAGAGTACAGAGGAAGGAATAGAGAAAGTTGGCTTCCTCTTCAAAAGCACGTTTTATATTATTTTAAAAAAATACACATACTAATTACACCTTAAAACACACACAATTTTCATCATTAATGACATCAGATTTCCAATGTGGCATAGCTTATAAATTGACACATCAGCTTTTGTGATGTATTGCTTCATCCTCCTTTAGTAGTATAGAGATATATATCTATATCTATATATATATATATATATATATATATATATTAATTATAGTACTCCATATATATCGATCTGTTTTAGCAATCATGTATCCATATGCATGCCTTTTAAATTTTGAAAATCATTTCATAAAGTGATTATCAAAATGATACTTAAATCAATTAAATGTACGTACAATTCTATGCTAAATATAATAATATTATTATCTTTTATAAAGAGTCGATAAAGCATTAGAAATTGCAAGACACTTAATTACATCAACATACCACACTTAATTTATTCTTAATAATAATAATAGTAATAGTAATAATTAATTAAACTAACCCCACCAGGACACCAAATCTTTTATTACCAGCTAACCTTAGCCAGTGGCATGTTTCCTTTGATCCTAGTTTCCATCCAACACATGCTTGCCACGTGGCCAAGGCTAACCTTAACTTGATCCCAGGTGGAATTTCACAAACTTTTTATAATTCAAACTAAAAACAGTAAACCATACAAGAACTTTAACCACTGCATGCCCCACTTCAATTTATCAATCTATTTCTCAGTTGCATCACCTTCTTCTTTCTTCTCATCAGCCTTCTCTTCTGGCTCCGCTGCAGCCACGGGTTCGGGTTTTGTCACCTGATCATCAGTTGGCTCGGTTTCGGGTTCTTTAGTTGTTTCTTTAGCCTCTTCCTCAACACATGGCTCTGGTGCCACCTTTGCAACCTGGTCAACAGGGCTATCATCCTTCACTTCTTCTGCAGCTTCTTCTTTCAGAACCACTTTGGTTTCAACTTCAGCTGCAAGGACTTCGGTTTCTGGTTCTGGCTGGACTTCTTGTTCTGGTTCGGGATCAGGTTCTGGAGCTGTAACCTCTTCTTCAGGTGCAGCAGTGCTGTCAGCAGCTGGTTCCTTGGAGAGCTGATCCTCTTGTGGCTGTGCCTTTGTTTCTTGATCATCTGTGTTCTTGATGTCCACTTGCGGTTTATTAATTGGTTGTTCCTCTATTTTCTCATCATGGAATGCTGTTGTTGCTGATACAACCTGCATGATTTCAAGTGTAACCAATTCATCCCATGACGTACAAAAGAGAAGTTAAATCGCAATAACATAAATGAATGGGCCAACATTTACGGACTACCAACTTTTTATTTAGAAAATAAAGATTTGCCAATGTCGGGTTAGCCACTTATTGGTAAAGGCTCTTGGCTCTTGGGTAAAGTCCAGGGTTCAATCCCTGACACTGGTGCTTCTTGGTGTTTATTGGAGTAGTATAGGAGTAACGTAAATTTTTCGTTAAAAGAAAAAAGAAAAAAAACAAAGATTTATAATTCATTAAGAAATTTAAATAAGGGTAGACATGTTATAGACTTTTTCGGTCCCAAAATGTGCTTGTTAGAAAAATAAAAAGTAGAAAAGAAATAGACTAAAGTTACCTGAGCAGTGGCCATTGGGTATTAGAATCTAGATACAAATTAAGAGAAGAAGAATATGAGAGAAAGGGGGTGATGGTGATTGATGTTGTTTTCAGGGTGAAGATAAATGGCAGGGAAGAAGGGTTTAAATAGCGATGTGGTTGATGAAAGAGAAACCAATCCATAGGGTGTCATTTGTAATTTACGTCTTTGTAATCTGTATTTTACACAAACTTTTAGTTAAGACTTTTTGGAAAAAGTAATTAGCTTTTTTTTTAATTACAATACAATACACTCTCAAAGTTCAAAAGTGTACATGTACTTACACAGTTTTTTAACACATACAACTTCAAAGTTCAAACGCATATATGCATACAACAACAACAACAACCGATACTCGATCCCGGCGATAGCCGAGGTTCGAGGGAGGTAAGATGTACGCAGCCTTACC